>JAYJMH010057094.1:0-12733 GCA_036873815.1 Phacellophora camtschatica | reverse complement strand
GATTTATTGTGATCGTCGTAGTTATGCAAGGCTACTAGAGAGGGTCACATGTTACATATTTTATAGCTACTTTATGCTACGGTTATAAAGTAACTGAAAAGTCAATAAATAAAATATACTTCTCCGTTGAAATTATAACAGGGAGTAATTAACTCGTTTTTGATCGGTTGTTAAATTTTTGAATCGGTTAAACGTAGAGGGGAAACTTTCACCAAAAAACATCTATAATTTGATGAATAGCTCCTTGGAAAACAATTCTCTGTCATGCAAGGACTAGCTGCTTGGACCACAAGATTTTTCTCAAAATTACTTGCAAGCTTTCCAACAGGCAGAAATGCTAAAACTATTATGTTCTTTCAAAGTTATTGCTAAACTGTTATTGTTATTTTCAAAGTTATTGTTATGTCTTGTTATCATTATCGTCACTTCTGACTTTTTTATTGAACTGACAATTTCGTTTGCTTGAATTAAAAAATAACTAGACATAGGAATAGAAAAGTTATGATACAAAGAATGAAAATTGCAGTCGAACCCCATTACATCGGCATCAATGGTTGTTGTTTTGCAAGCATCGGAATTACAAGTTCAGCAAAAGTTCTTTTCAGAAGATTGGCTATGTTCAGACCTACTAAAACGTTAGGCTTACTAAAACTTCAAAAAGCTCCCTAAAAATATCATCAATCTAGCAAACTGGATTGATCGTTCACTTTTAGTTAACTCAAAACAATTTTACTACAACACGATTGCAAGGGTATTTTATCCATCTCTTTAGTTTTTTCTTCTTCTACGAAGCTCGGCAACAGCAGTAATTTGGGCCGCATCCACCAATCGTACACGAATAATGCCTGTAAATTGCAAGCCCGAGTTTATGTGAATCTGTGTAGTCTTCGTAATTATCTGCTAATGCTGGCTGTCGCTTGTACACGTGCAGTGATTCTGAGCATGTCCACTGAAGGCTTTGAACTTCTTTTGGGCCTAGAAATCAAAGAGAAGAGGAATTGTAAACATAAGTCAATAGTCCACTGTGAAATAAACATAAAACATGAGTAAACAGTCTACTGATGACATATGTATGTCATTATTATTGTCTCACTCCTATATTATTATAATTTGCTCTGCTTGCATAGAGCACTGTTTCAACCAGTTATGACCATTTAAAATTTTATTTATCCATGTCGGCCATTACCACATTTTTCAAAATTGCATTGGAATGCAACCTTGTTCCCAGCTTACTATTATTGTGTCTAGTGTCTACTACCTTTTCTTAGCAAATGCAGGGTGACCTAAAAAAGCTTTCCCCGTTTGCAGGGCTATCACTTGAAATCCGTGAGTAAAAAATCTCAAATTGCAAAAAAATAATGTACTAAAGGCAAACTTAAGAGTTTGGGATATCATCCAGTCGCCTGCAATAATGTTTGCATGGACAAGATTGAGAAATGAAATAAATTTCATCCGTGAGCTTTCAAGTAAATTAAAAAGCCATGATTTGTTTCCAGTCTACCAGGTGTCCCAAAAAATGTAACAGCTTTGATTAAGGTTAGCACTGTGAGTTTACCTCAAATCTATTCGAAACAATTTTTTAAATATTTCTCATTAGTAGACTTGAAGATTGATACCTAGTTTGTTTATATTTCTGCATCGAGAGTCGAGATAATAATTCTGAAAGTTCATATTTGCCTCCAACCCAAAACCAGAGGTCTAGATTTTCGTCTAAACTGCGTCTTTGGATTTCTTAAACCATAGCGTTTTACGAAATGAATTTAATGGTGCTTGGAAACACACTCAGAAAGAAATCCAAACTGAATATTAAAGGCATATTAATGGAGGCAACCACTATGAAGTGCTTTCTCTTTTTTCAGCATTTTTACCAAAAATCTACCAAAAGAAACAGCGATTTTAGTTTTCAAAACATTTATTCATGGACGGACAACAATTTTTCAATATTCTTTTTGGAATCATTGTTCAGAAGAATTTTTAAAAACAAAGTATGTTCTCTTGGAGACCGCCGTGATTCTTTTAATAGCGTAGGCCGAAATTAAAACCTCCGGTTTTGAGTGGGGGGAAATTTGAACTTTAAATGTTACTTTCTCAATTCTCAAACGATTAATATCAACAAACCAGATTTGTTTTAAGTTAACTGAAGACGATAACTTAAAAAGTAGTTTTTATTGGATTTGAGCGATATTCTCAGCACTAACCTAAATCAAACATGTTACCATATTTTTGGGACACCCGGTAGTATACAGCTTTGCAAACGGGGATAATTTTTTTGGGTCACCTGGTATATTCATTGAACATTATTGTTTATTATTATAAGTAAACAGAAGCAGTTGGAGTTGATTAATAATTTAAGGACACTTTTATCCTTTGCAACCAGTTTCATATGTTTGAAAAACTGAAAATATCAGGGTGCCAAAAAATTGCATACACATTTGCTAATCTACTACAAAGGAGCTATCGCTTTGATATTTGTCTGTCTCTTAATTTCAATAGAGGAGGCTCCAACTTAAAGTACTGAGTTATACCCAACGAAACCCTAAATTGAGGATCTCTTTAAAGCCAGGAGGTTTCATTTTCAACACACGGATTTTGATTATTTATATTTGTCACAGTAACAAATTCCTCTTTGATAATTTTTATTACAAAATAAGACATTTTTACATTCTGCCATGTTTATGGACAATAATTTACTTGTGTTTTATTTTGGATAAAAATGAACTTATGACACATCTATGTCATTACAGCATTTCAACCAGTGAGACATTACAACATTTCTTGAACTGCATTTGAATACAACCTTTTTCCCTGGGATATTAAAAAAAAAACAGGCCGAACCCCTTATACCTTCCCACCTTGCTTTTTTGAGTTTTATTTGACTCGAAAGAAAGAGTAGAATATTGCCCCGGGGTGCACGTGACCAGATTTTGGTCAGGGACGTGCATCCCAAGCTTCAAAAACATACCCGTTCTTCATGCCCAATTCCGCAAAACTTTATACCCAAACTTACACCAAATACCGACGTATCCGTTCCTTATACCAAAATATCGAAAATCGATACCGTTCTTATGCCAAAACATTGAATATCGATACCATTCTTATGCCACAACATTGAAAATTGATACCGTTCCTTGTACCAAAAGCGTGAAAATGGATACCCTTACGGGCGGCAAGGGTACATAGTGCCCCAAGGATCTTGCCTCAATATTCGAATGAATCTTTGGAGATTTGAAAATACAAAATGCTACATTTCAATAGAATTCGAATGATGAATATCCCGCCAAAAATTTGAATGTACATAGGTTCCAAGGGTAATTTTTCTCTGATTGATTTCCTTGGGAATCATGTTGGTTCGAATAGTTTGTTACTTGCCTTGTTTTCTGAGTTTAGGATCCATGCAAATATCTTTGCACGTTGATTTTTCGCCACATGTTCTTCGAACAGCATACAAGAGACCAGGGCCTTCACTTGGGATCGAGGCACATATTGACATGGCTATCTCATCCAGGTAGTTGTAAAAGTATGATCGGAATCCACGGCGAAATCTCATTACTTCTTCTTCTCCTTTATCGTGCTTCTCTTCTGCTAGAACTTGCCTCAACGGTAACGCCGAAGGTATGAGGCTTGCCTTGAACGCTATTTGAGAAGAGATTGCAGAATACTGAATGAGATTCTACTAAATAATATATACCCTATAACAGAGGCGATTTTCCCTCGAGAACAAAGCGAAGCTCTCTCAACTGGAAAATGAAAACATCTCCTCCGCAACATTGTTTATTTTCGTTTTCCAGTTGAGAGAGTTTTGTTTTGTTCTCGAGGAATAATCACTTTGAAACCAGTGTGTAAATTTCGCTATTATTACAAAATTCTCCTCTGTTATATTTTATAGTTATTTCTTAATCTACCAACCACAATTCAGGAATACATAAAACTGTGATTTATTTTATACTGTGTTGCTAAGTAGAGTCCAGAACAATCCTGAACATTCTAAAGCCAAAATTTTAACGCCTGCAAAACTTTGTTCAATTTTGAGCAAGATGAAAGTGGGTGGCTTTGTTGTAGCCTTGATTCCGGATTAAAAAACAATAAATGATAATTTTGTATAATATGAATTACTGGGGGCAAACAAATGCTGACTTTCTCTTGGCTCTATGTTTGCCCCCAAAAATTGAAATACACTCTCGAGTCTATTTTTAATGCTGGTATGAATAAGATCTGTTTTGGACACAGAGATTTCTTGGGTCATTGCAACTGAATTCACAGTTTGAAAAATAAGTTGAAAATACCTTGGCTTGAAGACAAACATTGGCATGTAGTTTTTTGAATTTGTTTTTCCAGGAACAACAAATTTTTGCATCAGAAATATAGGGTCGTATAATAACGAATGGTTCATTTATGTAAATGGTGGATATCCAGTTCTATCAATATTTGATAATCCGCCATTTTTACGAGAACAAACACCAGGCTTCATTAAAGATCAAATTTATTACTGTTCCACTTTTTTCTTGCTCTACCTGTCCTACATTCTGTGTTTTGATTTAGGCAGTCACAGGGGAACGAGAGAACGACTCTCCTCTTTCTTCCTGTTTCCCTTTGACGAAAATAAAAACACGGAATGTAGGACAGGTGGAAAGAGATAAATCGAAGTGGGAACAAAATGAAAACTTTACTTTTCCTAAAGCCCGGGAGCAAATAATTTTCTCCTAATCCCTGTTCACGCTGAAAAATGGTATAGTCAATCAGATCTTAAGATGTGTGTAAACTTATTTGATAAGGCTGGGATGCTAAAGTATTCTTACGTAGATTTAAACTGGAATCATTTAACGCGAAGGTAACCATTGCCAGGCTGTGCGGTCTTCTCATTGAAAGCAGATTTGATACAATGAAACACCAATATATGTATATAAATCGATCTTCGACCTCAGAGATACTACTAAGCCTCGAGTACATAAGCTTCGTTGATCCAACTCTTGCTCTCTCTAATTTGATCTCTAATCTAATTCTAACTTTTTTCTATCTTCAATCCTTAATTTTTTACAAAAACATACACATATATATTCTAAAAATGGAACCGAATATCGAAGTAAATAAAGAATGAATAAAAAATCCCTGAATTTAACTTATAAACTAAAATTTAATGCAATATCCTGGGTTTAGTTCACATTACAGTACAGTCATAAAGCGAGCAAAACTTAGCAGTATTTGAAGAAACTGTATTGCACGTTGTTTAGTTCGAGATGTTTTTCTTTACAAAACCACAATTTTTTTTATTCTTGTGAAATCGTGCGCTAACTGACAAATTAGCCCACTTAGCCCCCCCACTTAGCCCCAGCTTTGACTGCCGAAACTTAAATAGCTTTACTCAAGAACGGGTTCATTTTCGTAAATGTTTCTTCAGACTTTTCCGGCAGTTGTTCGCTGCAGTTTGTTGAAATAAATATTCACTTAACTAGAACCACACTGGACTAGAATTGCTGAAGATCAAAATAAATGAAAATGTAAATGTGTTTAGCAAATGCGTGTAAATGTGTGAAAATGTAAATATTAGTTCAGCAAACTGGATTGATCGTTCACTTTTAGTGCACTCAAAAACAACTTAACGACATTACAATTTCAATCCATCTCTTTAGCTCTTTTCCTTTCAACGAAGCTTGGCTACAGCAGTAATTTGGCCCGCACCTACCTTTTACAATAAGAAAATTTGACAAAAAATATCTTTATTAAATTATTTATTTCCTAATTCAACTGTAACTTATTCAAACATCAATAATATGCGTTTAACGCAAGTATATACGCTTACCGTGATTAGTGCCAAGTTCGTTATCATCTAAGTTGGTAGAATTTGTTATCATAGACGCTTCCAATGCAGAAATATTTATAGTGCCGACGTGCAATAGCACGAAACAAACAATCACGAGTCGATGCATCCTTGATAAATTGTTTAATATCATAAATTTATTTCCAGCAAAACGTCAGGGTGATAAGAAGCATTTAATTCTTTACTTCTTCGCTCTTCACATACCTCAGTGTCATGGGTCAGCAATTGTATACTCCGGCAACCAATTACTTCGCGAGCAAGAGCATAAACGTCCCCATCACAGCCACAGCACAAGTGATACATGTGACGTCAAGCTCCCCCAATCAGAAATGCGAATAACGGTCATGTGATAGGCCTGGCATTGTTGTTTGTGAATTGGACAGTGATTTCGTTAGGCTACTCATTAACATGTACGCGTTGGTGAATGTGCAAAAAGCGATCAAAGATCATGGTCGTCTGTATTTCAGGCCGGTGCCGTGGTTCATATTCTATCGCAGAGAGCATTTGCTTGTAAACAAAGCAAAAACATTATTCGCTTTTTGCATAACTTTGCAAACGACTTTCTCAACGATTTAATTTTTCTATATTTATTGTAATAAAATTATTTCAATATTTTCTCAGTGCACACATAAATATAGAAAAGTACAATATTTGTAAATATTTACATTTAATAAACATTTGTTAATTCGAGAATTAAAATTTTGTTCATAATAGCAAATGTTTTGGTTATCGAAAAAGGAATCACAACCTGCACGCTTTTTTATTATAACAAAAGCAACCTTTATAAGAAATCCAAGACTGCGATTTGAGTAAACTTTGTTTTGCTTTCTCAAAAATTACTTACCTCCACAGCCACATCACAACCACAGCACAAATTGTTCGTAACTAATTGTGAGGCCCCCATGGGAGGGAGGGGGTGTACAGATACCTGATACCTCCTTTTTTCAGGCGCAAGATACCTGATACCGATAATATTTTTAAAATCATACTTTCAAGTTACTTAATACCGTAATTTTGAGATATCTGATACCGCTTGTTTTTCATTAGAGATGCATGATACCCAACTTAACATATACTATGAAATACTTGATACCCAAAACCGCTATGGGGGCCTTAGTTATGTGATTTATGTAAAAAATCGTGCTTATTTTTTTTATCTTATTGCTTTTTATTTTTTTAATCTGACTCTGAGTTGTTTGTTATTGTTTCTTATTTTGTTATCAAATTTCAGATTTAAGATTAACTTTATTTCATTTCATTTCATTCATATATTCTCAGCAAATTACATTAATATTTTTGAGTTAATAATTAAGTTGTATAGCATGATGAATTAATCAACTAAATTACAATTCAACGAATAGATATACAACAATAAAACATATGGAAGTAACTCATGGAGAGCTGTCCAGCCATATGCCCCTATTTGACGTGAATTTTAATTGCAATTTAATGTTTTAAATGAATATAAAACGAATATTATGAACTATAAGAACTTGTACATTTTTGTTTTTATCTAACATCTACAATAAAACGAAGAAAGGAAAAAGGAAGAAGAAAAAGAAAAAGAAAGACCATGAAGAGCAAAATTACGGAATATACCCATATATGAAATATACGGATTGTGCATAGGCCTATACGGAATATATCTACATATAATATATCTAATATATCTATGTGAATATATGTTGTTGTTTTGTTTTAGTAAATGGAAATAATGGATTGTATAAATTTTTTTCTGAAAGTTTTCTTTTAATGCAAATTACGAAATGAATTTGGTATACTGTTCCAGTCGTGAATATGGCGGTACGAAGTTTCCAGATGATCCCTGTCTTGTTTGGGTGCCATTTGGGTTGTTATATTGTTTAAAAAGATTACGGAAGAAGGGTTCTGCATTTTTATTTAATATGTCATACATAAACTTGGCACATTCTAGTTTATAGCTGTTATCTAGGTTAATAATATTTAGATGTTTAAATAGTGGTTTGCTGCCTTTTTTAATTTGTTTTGCAGTGGTTTAAGAGAGGATTTATATGTTCCTCCCCAATTTATAAGGCCGTAATTTATGTGGGGTGATATAAATGCGTTAAATATATTTATCAGAGAATTATGCGAGACATAATGTCTTAACTTTGCCAGGATTCCAATGCCTTTAGAAATTTTGGTATTTATTTGTTGGATATGTGGCTTCCATGTAAGATGTTTGTCTATCAAGATACCAAGGTATTTTGCATGGTCCACCTCAGCCAAACTTTCATTATTCATTTTTATATTTATTTCCTGGGTAATTTTTTTTTTGTTTTGGACGAACTAGTAAACAATTTGATTTGCTTGTATTTAATATGAGTTTATTTGCAGCCAGCCAATCTAAAACTTTTGCTAGTTCTTGATTTATTGTATTTTCTATATTGATAATATCTTTATCAGCATGGAAGATGCTAGTATCATCAGCGAAAAGGTGAAAGTCGAGTCTTTTTGAAGCTAAAGGAATGTCGTTGATGTATAAAAGAAATAGTAATGGTCCTAGAACACTACCTTGTGGAGCTCCGTAGTCAATGTTTAGATGGTTTGTTTGTAAACACCCCCCTCCCTCCCCACGTAAACTCATTGTATTCTATCATTTAGGTATGAGCGAAACCACTCCAAGGCTATGCCTCTTATTCCATAATATTCAAGCTTACTAACAAAAATATTGTGATCAACTGTGTCAAATACCTTAGCAAAATCTAGAAAGATACAACAAGAAATTTTCGATAGCATATACCAGTTTAGAGCAAACATCCAGGATTGCCAGAGTAGTAGATTTATGTTTTTAAAAACCCGTGCCGGAACTGGTGCTTATAAAGAATTTTGTTTTTATCTATAAAGTTTATCAAACGTTTGTAAATTAGTTTTTCACAAATTTTATTAAATACTGTAAAGGTTGTTCTTATGAAAATACGTGCAGCGTACGATTTTTCAGGGTGGTAAACATTTTTCCTGTGAGACGTGATTGGCTCAATTTTCACCCGTTATACCAGTGAAACACGAAAACGCTAGGCAATCCGTGAAACATGACTGGACATTATTTGTTTCGTGAAACGTGAAAAGCTACTTTTTAAAATGTGAGACATAAAACTCGACATTTTTATTCCCACGATTTATGATCCTGATCCCCCCCCCCTTTTAGAACCCTCTTTGGGGGGAGAAACATTGCAAACGGCTTTCGGCGGCATTTCATCTTGCAGTGTAAATTTCATGAAAAATCCCATTTACACACAGAAAATTCATTGATGATAAAGATACTACATGAAGCAATATGAAGAAATCAAAATTCGCTGACGAAGATACATAATGCAACCAAACAGCCTGCCCTGCTGTCCCCTGCAGTTTGAATTAAAACACGAGACTATTTTCTGTTTTCAAGTCAACAAATAATCTTAATTGAGAGGACTTCGAATGTCGACTTTATGTTATGACTACAGCACTTAATTTCTCTACACCTCAAACAGTTTTCAGGCGTTTTTAATTGAAAAGCTTGTTCTAGATTAGACCCCCTTGGATTAGACCTCCTTGCCCACTCAGAAGTGCAGAGACCTTGTGTAGTTTTTTGCTATGTAAAGAATTTTTACTCTTCTGATTGATATTTTATTGAGATTTCAAAAATCCAAATACTTCGATTTTGACTGCTTTAATATTTCAACAAGTATGAGCACACAAATTTTGTTTCGAAGGGAAAAAATGTACAACTAAAAATAAAAAGGTTACTTCAAACGTCGTCCTCAAAAGCCTGATTTTCATAAATCGTAATTCATCGCGATGAGTTAAAAGGGGGCCTTAAAACGTATTAAACAGGGTTGTCTTAAGCATCGGAGACCATTGCCGATCGTTGCCGACGGATTTTCAAATTAAGACATGTTTTTTTTTTATGAAAACCAGACATCGCCGATCATCGCCTTGACGAGTGGCTTCGAAAATTCAGGGCTTTTAATTTTCAGAGTTTGATATCAGTTAGGGCATTTAGGGGTGTGTAATAATAGAATCTTCCATTTTAGATCTTCCATGTTAAATCTACCATGTTAGATCTTCCATTTTAGATCACAAGGGGGGGGGGACTCTGGTAAATTTGGATATAAAACTCCTTATGTAAAAAAAACGTATATCTCAACTGCCCGTTATCTCGAACATTCGCTTTTGAACAAATTTTCATTTCCCCTGGCTGGGATTTCTTACGAAATACTGCCCGTCAATTCTAACGTGCTCTATCTCGAAAATATTTGAAATTCCCGTGAGAGTTCGAAATAGCAGATGCCAACTGTACATGTAACAATATCGTGAATATTGAAATATTGCTAACTTAACTTTCAAATTAAATAATCAGAATTACACGCCCTAACCGATATCAAACCGGGAAAATTGAAAACCCTGAATTTTCATAGCCACTCGTAAAGTTTGATTCAAACTCGACTGAAGTTTATGGATGCTTTGTTAGATAATTTTGAAATTGACGAGATAGCCAAATTAATGTAAAATTTAAATTAACGCGACACAAAATTATCAGTTCTTTAGGCTATTGAAAGAAATAGGGCGTGCCCCAAGGCTCTGTTCTCGGTTCACTTATTTCATTAAAACCATATGAATAGAAGGTATTAATAGAGAGGAAATATTACCTAGATTAGAACAAGAAATGGAACTCATAAATCAGTGATTCAAATATAACCCAATGCTACTTAATAATGAAGAATGCAAAGTAATGATGATTGAGATAAAACCTAAAAACAACGGAAAAAGCACAATTAAAATAAATGAAATAATCATTAAAAAGGAAATAGTGGTAAATTATTAGGAGTTACAATAGATAATCCACTTAATTTTGAAAAACACGTAAATAGTATATGTAAAGAAGCAGGCAAAAGAATAAGTGCACTTGCAAGAATTGCCCTGTAGCTACATGGATCAAAACCAGAGAAAATTACTAATGCAAACATTTATCATGTTCTTTTTTAATTATTTCCCCCTTGTCTGGATGTTTTGCAGTCGCAAAAATAACAGGAGAATAATTAGTATGCACGAAAGTAAAATTTTTTTTAGTATAATTTTAGTATGGTTTTACCTCAAATTTTGATAGGTTGTTAATTAAAGACAACTCATTTTCAAATCATGTAAAAAACTTACAGCAGCTCGCAACTGAAATTTTCAAAACTATCAATGTTACTAACCCAAGCTTCATGAAAGAAATTAAAAAGAAACTTCGTACAACCTACGAAACCCCACATTTAAAAGAAATAAACCAAACACAGCATGGCCTTGAAACATTATCTTATAAATCTCAACAGGTTTGGAATTGCTTACCTGCAGAAATACCTGCAAGCACAAATGACAAGGCATTTAAATGAAAAATTAAAACAATGCAATCAATCACATGTTCTTGTCGATTTTGTAAATCATATATACCGAATCTAGGTTATGTGAACCAGATATTCAAATTATCATTACATTAACCAACGAAATCCCTAATTTATCTAATCCTTGGTATTTTTTTAGTATTTGCACGTTATGTTAGTATTGTATGATCTAAATATTCTGTAGTTTTAAGTTTCAGTAGTAAATAGTTGGTATAAATTAGCTGAATTATAGCTATACCCATATTGTAACCAACTTGAAAGAAAGTGATTAAAAAAAATTCGATATTAGATCTTCGATCTTCGATCTTTGATGTTAGTCCATATCTTATCTCAGATGCTAGATCTTTTATTTCATAACCAGTCTAAAATAAAGTTAGTTTTTCAGAGGGTAAATACTCTACTTTCTGATAACTTTTTCTAGCGTTTGCATTCCCTTCTAGAAAGTGCCAACCCCCGATCCCTAAAGGAGAATTGACAGTATTCGATGTTCGATATTCGATGTCGCATGTCACCTAAGGGACTGTCATGGAATTAAGGTCATTTCGATCTTTTTGATGTTATCCCTGCCACTCTAGTTAGGGGTATTGTGATATTTAAAAAAAATTGTGTATATATATTTATTAATTGTTTTTTCTTTCCTTTGTAATTTGAAACTGTGTAAATATTTTTGTTCTGTAGCGTAGTATTCTTAAAAACCTGTAAATTTAAATTGTGGCAAAATGATACCTAACTACCTACCTATCTGCTTCCACAAATTTATTTTTCATTATTTTAAAAGAGCATTTTTTAAAACGGTACTTACAAATACAAAGAAAATTTGGTAAATCTTTGTATCTGTTATAAATGCAGTGAAGGATGCCTTTGTTTATCTTATATCCCTGTGTTCCGTGTAAAACTTTTAAAGGAAAACACATTTATACAAACGGCTAAAAGTTCTTTTCAGGAAGGGCTCAACAATTTTGTAAAGTATTGTAGGATATAACCGCATATGTTACTAAAAACATAACAAACGTTTGAACCTCTATATTATGTATCTTTTGAACCAAAGGAATTGTTAGTTGTTTTCTTTTTCAACAAAAGCCTTCAAACTGACGATTTGTTTACGGACAATTTTGCAAGATTTGGTAATTAATTTCCCCCAAAACCGCCACAAATCCTGCCTCTGTCTACGGTAGCATTATGGGGCGTCAAGGTCGGGAATGTCTATGTATGTATGTCTGTATGTTGGCACTAAACTAAAAATGTTTAAAAACAAACTAATTTCTAAAAAAGGATTGCATAAATATTAGAGAAATGTGTAAAGGCATGAATGAATTTTATCACACACGATGTTTATATTAAATTATTTATTGCGAAGCCACATACCCCTAAACTAGAGTGACAAGGATAGCATTTAAAGATCAAAAGACGTTGTTCCATAATGATGGTCTTTTTGCGGTGAAAGAAACAGTAATTTCTTTATGTATGTATGTATGTATGTATGTATGTATAATTCTACCACTAAATTAAAGTTAATAATCAAAAATCTAAATTAAAC
>JAYJMH010057093.1:0-35824 GCA_036873815.1 Phacellophora camtschatica | reverse complement strand
CTACCCCGTTTCTTTATCGGTCCAAATGAAGATTTTGATTTTCTTTTACGATATTGATGTATTCGGTGTATTCGCAGCCATTCTAAAGGTTCGTATTTGGTGCGGAGCGGTGGTGGTTTGACGGGTTTTTCTAGACACATGTGCGATTCAGTGTGAATAAGTTTGGGATCATTCCCGTGTAAACACAAGCTATTTTGGGATCGATCCCGTGTGAATGCATGTATATTTTTGGTTCTCGTGTAAACGGGGTCTATAATGCATAACCCTTCTTCTGTAATCTTCTTAAACATCATAATAACCCAAATTGCACGCAAACAAGACAAGGATCATTTAGAAATTTCGTACCGCCATATGCACGAACAAATTTCAGCAAAAACTTTGTGACAAATTTTGGAGTAGGTACACTTCTAGAACAATATACCAAACTCAATTCGTAATTTGCTTGCAAAACAACATTTAGTAAACATTTAAACAATTGATCATTTCCAACTACTAAAACAAAACAACAACATTTTACATTTATTCATATAGATATATCATACAATATTATATTCCGTAGTTCAAATATTCATAATTTTGAAATATTCCATAATTTTGCTTTTCATGGTCTTCTTTTTTCTTTTTCTTTTTCTTCTTCCTTTCTTCGTTTAATTGTAGTTGTTAGATAAAAACAAAAATATACAAATTTTGTAGTTTACAATATTCGTTATATATTTATTTGATACACTACATCTTACATAAAATTTCCGTAAAATAGGGGCATATGGCTGGAAAGCTCTCTCTGAGTTATTTCCATATCTCCCTCAGCTTATTTTATTGTTGTCATTCGTTGTTGTTGTTGCTTCGTTAATTTAATTATTCTATACAACTTAATTATTACCTTTAAAATATCTTTTGTAATTAGCTGAGAATATATAATCTAATTTGAAATTGAGCTGTGCAAATTTCCAGCCTGGGCTGAAATTAAAAAGCGAATATATGAGATTGAGATTATACAAGGTCGAGATTATATGAGATCATCCCATTTACCAGAGATGAAACTTCCATCTCGGATAGCTCAAGGCGGGCTGAAATTTTGTCATATAATCGCCACTGAATTTAACAATAAATTTACTGAAGACGAGGGCTGAGTTTTTACCACGACTAAACCCCAAAGAAGCTCATCCCGGGCTGAAAACACTCAAGAAATACAATCCCTCAAAAAAGTAATAAATAAAGAGGAACACAAACTATCAATGTAAACCCAGAATCATTACCTACACACTCTAATGCAAACAAATAATAACTTCATGCTTCCTTCAAATACAAATCTAACAAAAAATTATCATCGGCGATACCCACCAATTCCTCAAGAACAAAACACCTTCAACAGAAACAATTTTACCAACCCACTTAACCCCAACACACAACACACAAAATACAGTGGCGAAGCTAGAGGTCCTTCCCGGCAGGACTAACAATTTTGGTTTAGTCCTGCCTCACAAAGAAACCTTCTCACAGGCCTTTGCATTTAGTCCTGCCTCACAATGGAACAGAACAATGCAGGCCCTATTCTCGATTTCGGGCAGTACCGAACGAATATAGGAATCCTAACCTGGCTGAACTCATGAGCAATGAAGTGATTTCATAACATACTGTATACATCAACATCGAAACACTAATACATTAACTCGAAACCATACTGCATACTCAATACAAACCAATCAAAACACGACCACATAACCATCGACTCCAAACGTACATCAATAAACCTCATCGAAACCAAACAAAGAAACTGTACACATGAGATTCAATGGTAAAAAATTTAGACGGCTACAAAATGTCAAAAAGAAAGACTGTAAAGGTCCAAATTACATGATTTTACAAAAGAACCTACATGTTTTAAAAGCGACCCTGCTAAATGGTATGATTTAGTCTTAACCAATAAAAATAATTTAATTACCTTTATAAACTCGACAACTATTGAAACAGGTCCATCTGAACAACATTTACTGACATCAACAACATTAAAACAGATTTCACTAAGGGATAACCCAAAATAATCAAATAATTTTAACCGAATTTAATATTGAATTAAAAATAAACCTTCCACAAAGTGGACTTCGAAATGGACTTCGAAAATGTCAAATGTACAACAACAACATGTCTCAATAAACATGCTCCCCTTAAAGGTACACCGTCCTTGGTGTTATTGGCTAGATGTCAGAATGAGATTACTCACAAAAGATCTGCTACTTATTAATTACCAAACTTTCATGCTTCGAGATTATTCTTTCTTCCTGGAACAAGAACAATCAGATAAAAACTTAAAAAATAGAAATAGGAACCCTGAAACTGGGAACAATTTAAATCCTTAGGAATAAATGTGTTAAACTAACAAAACTTTGATATAAACTTTGCAACTGACTGAAAAAACTTCTGGAAAATGACTAAACCTACATTTACAGATAAAAGAAAGACCCATAGCAAAAAATTCGTGTAAAAGATGATAAAATTACAACTTAAAATAGAAAAATAGCAGATATAATGAATAATTATTTTATCAACATCGTGGAATTATTAAATATTCCCAGATATCATAAACTTATCGTAACTCAAACAAGTAGCGAGTTTAACATTGGTTAAAACGATTCACCAGATAAAATAATAGAATACTATAAAGATCATCTCTCAGTATTAATGGCATTAAGCAGCAAATTAATGATTCAACTCACTATAATTTCACATGTATTAACAATGAAGAAATAGTAATACTTTAACAATGCTCTTCAATGATATCATCATAAATAGCAAAGTTTTTGATGTACTTCAATCTTTAAAAAGAAAAATTCTACCGATAAAAAGAATAATAGGCCAATCGATGTTCTACACTTCATCTCAAAGGTTTTTGAACGAATAATGTATGATCAAATAAAACATGAATTTTCTCTGCTCTTATGTGGATTTAGAGAAAAATATGGCATCCAGCATGCACTAATACGTTTAATCTTAATCTTGGCAATAAAATATTAGCCGGCACTGTAATTATGGACCTATCGAACGCCTTGATTGCCTTCCTCGTGACCTTCAACGGGGTTCAGAGAGTTAAAATAAACTCAACAGTCAGTAACTCGTCAGACATCATTCACGGTGTACCCCAAGGCTCAGTATTAGGTCCAAGTTTTTCAACATTTTCATAAATGACATCCTGTTATTTACAAAATCAAGTAAACTATGTAATTATGCAGATGAGAACACCGTATGGATCACAGATATTGACATCGATAACATCCAATAATTAGAAACCGATATCGACACATTAAACAACTGGCTCAAAGATAATTCAATACTCCTTTCCTTAACAAAGATAAATGTCAACTTATGATAATAGAACCAAAATCGACCAGGTATATAGATGCTCAAATATCGATAGATAACAGCACCATCAAAGAAGTCTAGAGCACTAAACTACTAGGAATAACGCTAGACAGCCAGTCAGAATTTGACGATTACATAACTAAACTTTGTAAGCAAACAGCAAAGAAAATAAAGGCCTTGGCTAGAATCGCCCCTTACATGAATGAATACAAAAAAAACTTATGAGAACTTTCAATTATTCTCCTCTTGTATGGATAACAAGCTACTTCAATTATTCTCCTCTTATATGGATGTATTGTAGTCGCAAAACGAACAATCTAATAAACAATATTCATCGAAGGACACTAAGAATTGCTTATAACGATCATACATCCAAGATACTTCTAACAGATAATATGGTAACAATACACAAAAAGAATCTAGAACGCATAGCAACAGAAAATTATAAAACGATCAACCATATGAATCTAACATCAACCATATGGATCAAATCTTTTAGCTAACAGAAACACCATATAATTTACGTTCAACATCATTAAAGCAGAAAAAACCAAATGCTGTTGTTTATTGGCTCGAAACTATATCACAGATGCAATCGTCTTTGGAATTCTATTCCCTTAGAAATAAGAACTTCAGCTAATCTGGGAATTTGCAAATCAACCAAATTGATCTAGCCTGTAACTGCAAACTGTGCACACCGTACATACAAAATGTTGGTTACATAATACAAACTGTGCACACCGTATATTAAAGCGATAATCTTCTTATGATTGCCTCCATTAGCATTATTAATTATAACCTTGTATTACTTAGCATTATAACCTTTCATTTTTTAGGCCCTAAACGCATTACGATGTAATTAAGCCCGGACCAAAGTTTCTCAAACCATACAAACAACATGTGGCCCATTAACGTTTCTAGGGATTTGACAAACTTTGTTCGGAAATGTGAACGCATTTGCATGATTAGCGGTTTTGACATAAATTCTTCTTGAATTTGAATGTGAGGTATATGTTGTGTTCACGGCAATTAGGAGGAAATCGCATTTGTTTTTATTTATCCAGATTTTTCAAGGAACTGAAAGATCCTGAAAAGTAATTTAAGAGCAAGCTGAAAGTGTTAAATTCATTATTTGGACGCTAGTCAACATTTATTAAGCAAATATTGTTAGAATGGACAAAGTCAACGTTTCGGGCAAGCTTACCCCCAGAAAAAGTGTTATCGGGGTGCTATCGTTAGGAAAGGTTTGTACGGATTGGCCTACTATGCATTATTGTGAGTTTGTTTTATAAAACTTTCCTGCCTAAAATAACTTTCAAACCTTATCAAATGGCCTTCTCGACCAGGATCTCTTTACAACAAAACCTGGACGCTATGATCTACATGGATCTATGTCCAGTATACATACAGATGCAGATACCTCCATTTTAAAGGACACCTCCCAATAATGGACACCTCCAAACAACCAAGAATTAAGTTGTCCCAAAATTTCACAGTAAAAACTCCAGACAACCGACCGCGGAATGTGTCGTAAAATGAAGCACTGTACACTTATTTTTTTTATAAGAAAACAGTACTGAGATTCTACAATGAATTATAATGCTTAATTGTTTTTAAAACAATAGAAAAAGTTAAGAAACTCCAGACTGATATAACGCTTATCCTTCGTTCGTGGAGGCAAGAGGCACCACGAAGGTCTCTTTGAACTTATTAAGGAATTCCGCTATTACCTCGGAATCAAACTTGGATCAGATTTTGGTGAACGCAGTACGATCAGTTTTATGTAAACATGATAAGTTAGCTGAGGTAAACATTGAGACAAAAGATAATGAGTTGCTATAAGCTTTTCATGAAATATTATCTGTAGTGCGTTCAGAGCCTTAGCATTGTATTTAGAATTAGAAGTTGGTTTTAAATAGCTTAGCAGCTATTGTTACACTGACTATAAATAGAGAAATTTAAAAAATATAATGTTTTGGCAGGAAAATATTCACCATTTCACTGGTTTTCAATTTAAATGCAAGCTTCTTTTTAAATGTTTTGATTGAAGGATTCGCTAAAACTTTGAAGCAATGACTTCAGAAAATTCAGGGAGAAATTTTTGAAATAGAAATAAGAAATAGCGATAAAATATAAGGTTTTTCAAAGCAAGAGTATGGTAATTTGGTATTTTTCGAAGCAAGATAGTTGAAACTTTGTTGTAATGATAAAAGATTTGCTGAGGGAAACTTTCCCATGAAGAAATAAAAGATTGAAGTATCGACAACGATCTCAGTAAGTTATTAATAGGTTGAAAAGAGTACAAGCTATTAAATTAAAAAAAATGTTTGTCAACCAAAAGCCCATTTCACCTAAAAATCTATTAAAACATCGAACGTTTACTATTGACTTGGAATATCTGAATAAATTTGTTTTATTCCATTTTTGAAAACTTCTTCCCTGCTTTAATTAATTAATTATCATATCATATAAAAAACAGTTTCAAAATTTACTCACCTGAGATGGCTGTCGATACTTCGATCGATTTCTTCGCGTTTCCCTCTGCAAATCTTTCACCATTACAGCAAAGTTTCAACTTTCTTGCTTCGAAAAATATCAAATTACCATATTATTGCTTTGAAAAACCTAAATTGCATCGCTACACTCTCTTTTCATAAGAACATCGAGGCTCGAAAGGTCAAAATAATAATAACATTCTCAGCCTCAGAGCCAAGGTTTCCAAAAATTCAATATCGTACTATGAAATCATGCATTCACACTTCATGATAGACTGGCTACAACAGTCGCTTTGTCGAAAACAAGCTAAGCGAAATAGTAGGGACTGGTGTAGCTAGTCTAATTTCATGAATTGAGACAAAATTAAAGAAGAATCATCTGCGCAAAAATGAGAACAATTTAATAACATTTGAGCTGCAAATCTTTAGAATTTAAGAACATCGAGCCTCGGCAAAATTTATCTGGTTCTTATAAAAAAAAGTTTATCAAAATATTTCTCATTAAAATTTCAACATAAGATGGTGCTTCTCCCTGGATTCTCTGCTTTCGTCATGCAAATTATTTCGATTAGGCCATGAGCCGCTGTCGGCGGCCATTTTTTGTCGGCTGGTGCAATACTTTTGTGATTGTAATGTGTAGTCAGAAAGCGTGGAGATCCAATATGCTATACGCTTCGCGATATCGAAAGCAGGGGCGTCCCCATAGTGGGGGACGGGCGACGGGTCGTTCTACCCCCACCTCCAATACTTTATCTGTCGGCACAAACGAAATTTTTGTCGGCAAATTAAGATATATGCCAAACAAAGAAAGCAAATTTCTATCGCAAATTATTCGTATAAATGTCGTCATTGGACCACCGATTTTTCAAACATATTAGCAAAAAATCCAAAATTGTTTTCTGGAAATGATCACGACTTGCAATTTGCCCAAATAGCATTCTACATTTCAAATTTTTTCCAGGGAAATCAATCTTTTTGTCATTTCCATCCTGTGTTAGAAATGTAATTTTGAACTAGAAATAGCTACGCCAGCCTATAGCAATCTTAAGTTTAAAAATTTCGCAAAACAACTCCCCGTCAATAGTTTATTAATGTAATGTAGAAACCAAACAATTAATCTAGTTGTCTAAAATCATAATTTTGCTGAAAAATTCAACCTTTTTCGTCATTAGAATCCAAAAACAGGCTCGATGGACATTCCAGCAATCTTAAATTTTAAATTTTTGCAACACCTTTATGTCAGATGTTTTACCTACCTTGAAGTGAAGGTCAATCATCGATATCAAACATATATTGGAGTCGTTCCAAGCCAATCTGAAGGGCGTGGTCACAAAAATTTCCCGGGGAGTGCCCTCGGACACCAAAACATACGTGACAAACTGAAAAAGTACTACATGTTCGACTGGCATTGTTAGGGCAGGTTGAAGATTTGGTCACACGGAAGTGCGGTCTGTTTTTAGTAGCCACGCCCTTTTTGTTGACAAAGTTTGAAGTTGTACCCCCAAAACTACTTTTTAGTTTCGCCCCTGATCGAAAGTTGTATTTTGTTTTTAATTTTGTAGTTGATTGAATAACTGGATGTAATTTCCAAAATGCTGTAGTTGATTGAATAATCTGATTTTTCTAATTTCGTAGTTGAATGAACCATTATGTAGTTGATGCGTACGATATTGACTAGCCAACACTCCTAAAATAGTGTTTTTTCTTGTTATTTTTCTTGAATTTAGAATTTCAATTATGTATTTTTGTGTTTCACCCTGCATGGTGAATAAGAAAGGGTGAATAAGAAAATAAATTGCCAAGTGCTCGAGTATCTTGAACGAGTTGCATCTTTATCCTTGTTTTTTAATTGGAATCAGAAATGTTAGTAATAAAATTGAACAATTAAGTGAAAATGTAGTTTGTGCCATGTCACCATGGGGCATTAATACACCTATTTTTCGGGAATGGAAAAAAAGTCCTACCCATTCAGGCGCGCAACTAGGAATTTGAGAGGGCAGGGGTTCCATTATAAGTGAAAGGCAATGTCCTCCTCCGTTATTAGTTAAGATGCCGATAATGCCCGTAGTTGCTGCATAATCTCCAAATCATAACACAAATGCTTCCAAAATTTGGACAAAAGCCTTGATTTTCTAAAAAAAGGCATATGTCCGTACCCTCAAGACCCCTTAGTTGCGCCCCTGCCATTGATTGCCAAGTAGGCTACTGGCATCTTCATTAGAAAACTCACACTGCATTAGACTGTGAAGCAAGAGAGAAATGTCAAGAAAAAGACAACATGCGTGCAGACTGTGGAGAAATTGTGAATCTTTTGCCCTCTATTCCCGTAAAATGGGTGCATAACATGGTTCAATTCAGTTCGGGGAGCCAGAAGGCTCTCTGGTTCAATCTCACAGGCTAGTAAAGTCAGAGAAAGTAAGATGCAAAAGGAAAAGGACTGGGTTGAGCGATGATATTTCGTGATTCAAATAAATTAGTATCAAACATCACAGATCGGAGAAAAAGTAAAAACTTACTAAACTCTTTCTCAATCAATATGCCCCAATTCGATATATTAAGAAAACTATTTCCATCATAAATTTCATTCCACAAGTTTTATGATATTTCCATAAAGATCTAACAATAAAGCTCAACATAGAAATTTCCGCTTTATTTTAGAGACCTAAACTAGCAATACAAAATACCAGAAACATTGTGAATATCTTCAGACATAAAATCATGCACTCTATTTGCTTAAAAAATAAAAATATTCACATCAAAATTGAAAATAATACAATACAGGTTATTTCCATTTTGCAGCGCGTTAATTCTACGTAAAGTTGGGATTATCATACTCGAGCCAAGTTGGATTATGTTGATAAAAATTAAATCTGAGATTTCCACAGATTTTACTGGACGGTATTTGTTAAATTTATCGTTTTTGCGTCGTTCCTGTTAATTTAATTCTAAGGCCCCGTTCACACGGGAACACAATCGTTCCGTTCCATTTCTGTACCAGTTTCTGGAAAGCGAAATCAGTTTTCTTGGTTTTCTCAGCCATGTTGACGCAAGTGTTCATTGCAAATTTTGCATCGATCCATTTTTTGGACCAGTCCAGGCTGTTCACAAGGGCAGTGTGAACACAAGCCCTTATCGTTCCACTTTTTGAAATTGCGTTCCTGTGGGAACAGAGCCTTAAGTTACTTTGATAGGCTTTTGCGGTTTTGTTTATTGTGGTTTTCTTGGCTTTGTTGAAAGGTGTGAAATATGTTCTTTGGAGATGATAAATTGTATTGTCGTCTTCAGTGCTGAATCTGTTGTTTTGCAAAATTATTTCTTGCTGGGAAGTAAAAGGCGTGGTATTCTTTCGAAACAATTGCAAGTTACTATTTTCAAAGAGCAAAATACAGATGGGACAAACTGTATCATAGTCAATAGTATCATAGGCATCAGTGGTACAACAATTTGCATCAAATTGTGTCAGAGTCATAGTCAATATTTTCTCGTGACTATGATCGTATCAACACCAAATTGCTACCAATTTGATGCCATTGCCAAGAAAAGGTGCAACAAACACCCAAAGAGTGTTTCAGCTTCTTGTCACAAGATCAAAGTTAACATAATTTATATTAAATAAAAGAACTCTAGAGTTATAGAATATTAAACATCTAGTAAATATAGGAGACAAAACTACCGAATTCTTAAAAATAAATAGGAAACTTTTGATGGACTTCATAATAGGAATCAGTGCTGAATTTCAATTTACTTTTGGATCTACTAAACATAAACCCTTTCTGATTTATGTATAATAAACAGGCAAATCCGATGTTAACTTTCATCAATCATCAGTATTATGTTCTCGATTGTCCATAATATATAACATGTGCGTGAATGGGAGCAAACGTTTATACAACGCTTTGCATAACAAAACATGAATAGCATACACTTGGAGTTCTGCGCGCAGGCTAAGCATTAACAAATTTAAATTGTTGTAAAATATGGGGAAAAATTGTAGAGCCCATAAATAACATTTATCATATAGATAGACCACGTGTCCTGAAAAGTATCACTATTTTATTCATCATTACAAAAATCTTATATTTGACCCCCTGCTCCAATAGGCCCTACGGCAGTAGAAAGAATTTACCTTTTCGTGATAATGCCGCTAATATGAAAATTTATCATTTTGCTAGCAGAGCTGGATTGTGTAAACCAAGCTTAGTTGAGAATATTTTTACATTTCGACATAAGTAGTTTGTTGACACAATTAATGCTTCCAATTGGTTGGTCAAAACCTCACAAGTTAAAAACTGAGAATATTAACTTACTTTAATTAGCAAAAAACAACAATACTTTTTGGGACACAGGGATTTTTCTTCAGCATAATGCTGGTACTTTTATAAACAGATTGAACAAAAGTTAGAAGAATTCCGCCAAGCATAACCTTTTATTCAGCAACCAAATCGATCACATTTTTGTAATTTATTATTTATTATTTAGACGAACGGTGCAAGGGTTACTCATTTGCCCCTCTCTGCCATTCACGTCCACAGCTAAAACAGCGAAATGGTATGAGTTTCCAGACACAAATTGAGTCAAAGTACACGCCATAGGCAAAGGAAGCGCTTTCACAACACCTATCTTCTTCCAATCTGATTTCGAAGTCGGTGGATTGGGACTGTCTTGAGACGCAAATAAATGATAGCACTCGATTGCTTGTATATTCGTTGGTGGCTCTGATTCGAAATCCCATGACAAGACAATACCATTCCCAGAAACTGTTATGTTAACCTGTAATTTTGGAGGACCTGGAGGTTCGATTTGCATCCTTTGAACTTGATAAGGCGGAGGAGGAATATTTTGTGAAGGAATATTTGGTGCACCAGATCTAATTCGATAGTCAGGCGAAATCATGTTATGCCCTGGTCCCTGATTTGGTAATGGACCTCTTAATTCGGGTGGAGGACCTTGGAACATCATGCGGTGACTTCCAGGAGTAATATTGCGAGGAAGCGGTGCCATGTACCCAGGCATAGCATTCTGTGGGATGTAATGGACTGTCTGTGGTGCTGAGCCTTGTAACCTTACAAAGCTAGCTGGAGGACGAGATCCTTGTCCTGGTTGTGAAAGCCTCGGCCCTAAACCGCTCGGCGATAGCATCGGCCGTTGGTTTTGATGTGGATTGGCCTGTTGTGGCTGTGGCTGCGGAGGGATCGTTGACATTCTAGGGCCTGTCACCTTAACCGGTTGCGTCGGGTAAATCACCTGGTTTGGAGGTCTTGGCACAAATTCCATTCCTGGTACCTGCGCGCGCTGAACAGGCATTTTTTGCATTAGCATTCCTTGTTGCCCCAAATGAATAAACTGTGACTGAGATGCACCCGGTGGACCTTGATGAACTTTGTGTGGAACATATTTAACTTGTGGTCCTTGCCTCGAAACAGAATGGTACTGACCAGATATTGGTATATTTGAACTTGGATGATCTGTGGGATGCATTGTTGCCGTCGTCGTTGATTTTGCCAAAGATCTGTTGATTTCAATAATATCCCTTCTTTGCCTGCCAGATTCCAGGGCTTGGGACTCTTCCACGGGAATATCACCTGATGCTGAATGAACATGATAAGGGCTTACCACAGCCGACTGTCGTCTTATTGGTGATGTACTTCCACCTGTTTCGACTTGAACCGTTTGCATGTTTATGTTTTCTATAACGTCTTTTACTTTCGATAATGTCACTTTTTCTTCCTACAAATAAAATTATTAAGTTCATAAAACCAATTACATTTTGAAAAAAGTTGTACCCTTAAAAAGGTACCACATTTCAAAAGTATAATTTTGCGTCTGATATTTTTCGATAAAAAACAGTAAAAACGGATCATAATATATAATGGTTTTAAGTAAGTAAGTTATCGTATTTAACGTGTCTAGCCCACGAAAGTCTCGAGATGATTTGTTTCCAGCAGGGGACACGGGTCATACGGTTTTAGTTTCAGGCACACACACTTTCTATTCTTGCAAGGTATGGATTTCTGCGCTTGGCGCAGGGCGACCCCTCAGGGCGACCCCGGTCCTTCCTCTAGATGTGACCACACCTCGTGATTCCTTTTCCCTTTGCCTGGAATTACAAAGAGTTAGCAGCTCTCCTCACACTTTCGCAGCAAATATCACCTTGGCGGGATTCGAGCCCACAAACTTGCGATCGTGAGTCAGGCGCCTTAACCACTAGACCATCCTTGCAATGATAAATAGGCCATCCTAGGCCTTCTATGTTAAACAATATGCTTTTAAAAGGAAAAAAGATATCTTACGGTTTTTACAGATTGTATAATAGCATCAAGTTTTTCTTGCAATCTTTTAGAGTTCTTCCTCAGCTCTCGGTTTTCTTTTTGTAGCTCAACCAGTTTTCCGTTCAGGACACTATCTGTTACTGCACCTCCGATTAAAGATTGTTCCAACTGCTTCATTCTTCTAAAAACCAGACACTTTACGATCTAAGGAGAGAAATAGCTGAGTGTCACCCCAAAAACAAGACAAGTCAAATACATCCCCAGTTATTATTCAATAGTATAATAACATTTCTTAATAAAAAACATTCTTGCTCTTCTTCTTCTCATGGGCAGTTTCCGTCTTCTTTAAGGCATTAGCCTTGTCGCTGTTCTTTTCCAGTTTTCTCTCTCGTAATCATAAAATACATACAAACTACTAAGACAACAAGTAAGTGTATTGTATACGACAGAAAGAAAAACAAGCTTGGGCAGCTGAAGTAAAACAAATAACAAAATTAACGTACATTATGCAAATGCAACGAGTAGCAAGAAATGGCAGGCGAATTTTTTTTTATATATTACCGACATATCTTTATTTAAATGATTTTAATATTTTTGGATTCTAATTTTTTAAAAATTATTTAAGAGTTTTCTTTTCTTGCAAATAGAAAACGATAATCCCTCTTTAAGCAGAATATATAAGAACTATATTCCCTCTTCAAGCCGAATATAACTTTTTCTAAGTTGTACAATATTCGAGAGAAGAAGACCTTGGAGGGGATTAAGCGGAAGGGGCGTAAAACGTTTTCAAAAGTCGAGGGGCACGAAGAAAAAGGAGAACTTTTCATCTTTTTGGGGCACGTAAGTAAAGTACCAAAAATGATTAAGTGTTAGCCACGCAAGCATGTAAATTGGCACATTTTTGGTTATATATCTAATGGGAACTAGGCACTTTTCAGACAACTATCTTTATTAACAGGGGCACATTTGGCTAAATATTTTAAAGGAAAGAGCCCATTTTCAGATAAAAAAGGGGCATTTTTTGTATTTTGCGAAAAAGTGGGGGGCGTGGCTCCTGCCCCCGGTTCCTACGCCAATGCTCGGTGGTAATGTAGGAAAGGGAGGGTCGTATGAAAGAAATATTTCCCAGGGGCAACAAGATTTTCGAACGCTTATCACCCCCACTTTTATGCGAAATAAACATAACAAAATCTAAAATTTTACAAGAAGTTGAGGGGAAACTACCCCCTACCCCCAATAAAATACATAAAGAATTTAAAAGATTCAAAATCAAAGATTTGAAAAGTAATCAAAGATTTTAAAAGAAATCAAAGATTCGTCACCATCATGATCATTCGTCATTATGAACATGATTCACATTACGTGTTTGCTAAATTTCATCTTTGATTCATTTGGGCCTAACGCCCGAGGAACTCATAACCGTCCTGTCCTGTCTGTGTGCAGTTGTGTAGTTTACTCTGCGAGCAACCAGGTTCAGGTTTCATACTTTCCCAAGTAGTTGCATGCAACTTATATCTTGATTTAGACGAGGTTGGTCCGGAAAACGTTACTATGAACTGCACCTGATCAAGGAGCAACGTACTTGGCGAACTAGTCAGGCCACCGTCTCCGAAGGTTCAAGGTCACCATTGACGAAGCCACATTTGCTTTGCTGCGAGTTGAACAAAAGAAATCTGCATATTTTTAAGCGCGAATTCGCGAGGGTTCGTATGAGTTTTGTCATAATTTTTTTAATTTCGCAATGTATCAATCTCTGTCGAATTTGCCACCCTCTCCATATTCTCACTTTATCCAAAAAATTATGTGATGTGATCATCCTTTTAATTTCAGTCATGAACAAAAGACGATGTAAATCGTCAGAATTTTCTTGAAATATGCAAATCAGCGTTGATGAGAAATTTTGATCAGATTCGGAAAGAGCAAAAAAAGAATATGGAAAGATTAAAATTTTACACAAAAATAAAAACACAACCTTCAAGGGAAAAACACTTTTCATACTTCAATTTGAGAACTCACAGAGCAGCCAACAAAATTACTGATCAGTTCTCACAAAATTACTGATCAGACTTGAACTTAAACAAAACATGCGAATTTATGACTGCAATAAAAAGCAAAGAGAGGTATATTTCAAACAGACTCACTATTAGTTGCGGAAAAAAACATAACTATTTAGAAATATCTTTATCAAAACAGGAAAAAAGAGAGCCTAAAATTTCTTGGAAAATTTAAACACTTTTCAGAACTTCAAAGAACTCATAAAAAATTATTGCGGAAAGGTCTCTATCACAAGGCAATAAAAAAGTTTTGCTTGAGCCTCATTTGCAAAATTGGTGTATCCAAATGGTGGAAGTAATTACTCCAGCGAGATCTCGACGTTGAACATCGAAAGAACAGCAGAGCAACAAAGTATTCCATACTCTCAATGCCATCGTTCGTAGGCACATTGGGTTTATGTGCTCTCTAATATTGAGCTTGAATCTATTTTGTCTTGAAAGTTTATATGGCTGAGACCAACCCTAATTTGGGTAAGATGGGATAAGCATATGGGATCATGTATACTAAAGACGGACTATTAAAGTGTTTCTGCAAGCTGGCATTTGCAAATCTAGAGTAGATTTGTTTTTTTCCAAAGAGGTTAAAGCTACCCAATCACCAAAAAATATGCACAAAGAAAGTGAATGAATCTGTTGAGATGAACGATGGTTTATTTTTATAGAGTGTCCCAAAATAGCTTTACCGGGTGTCCCAAAAAAGGTAACAACTTTGATCAAGGCCAGCGGTGAGAGTTTCACTCAAATTTATTCGAAACAATTTTTAAAATGCTTCTTTGTAGTTAATTAAAAAATTTATACCTAGTTTGTTAATATTTGTGCATTGAGCGTGGAGATGATAATTCTGAAAGCTCTAGATTTAGGTCTAAACTGCGTTTCTAAATCTCGTAAATCATAGCTGTTTACGAAATGAATTTAATGGTGCTTGGAAACACACTTGGAAAGACACGCTTATTTATAGATGCAAACCACTGTGAAATGCTTTCTCTTTTTTTCAAATTTTTGCCAAAAATCTACTAATTGATTTTAGTTTTCATAAAAATTTAGTCATTGGTGTTTTCCAAAGCACAGTATGGTTTCAGAAAATCCCGGAACACGACCCTTCAAGAGCACACTTCCCAACTCTCAAACAACCAATATCAACAAACCAGATTTTATTTTCAAGTTACGCAGTAACCATCAAGGATTATTACTTCGAAAATAAATTTTTACGGACATTAAAAATATTCTCAGCACTAGCCTTGAACTTTAGTTAATTTTACCATCTTAATTCTCAAACGGCCAATATAAAAAAAACCAGAGTTTTATTTGCATATTAACTGTCGAGGACTACTTAAAAAATAATTCTTGACGGATTTTAGTGATATTCAAACCAGTAACCATTGAAAACGCATAGCCATATTGTATGTATGAAATAGCCCTGGACACGAGGTTGACTTTTCCGATGCAGAAATGCACACGACTTAACTCTGGAATACATCTACGCCAAAACACTGGTCGGTTTAATTTTTTGGGACACCCGGTACCCTTGCTCCATTCATTGCCAAATTGCCACGTGATATTTAATTCACTTGCTGGAGCGCGCATTGAATTGTATAACCCCGATTCTACTTTCCGTTTGCTGCAGCTTGAACTTTAGTACGTTAGCGGAACATGGCGATTCGCGTAAAAAGAGTCTGCGTGGGAATGGTAAAAAAAATCTCACCAATAGAAAATGAAATCGAAATCTGGTTTACATATCAGGCATTAGACACTGAAAGCCCGCATACAAAAACTAAGAACGGCTCATAATCCAATTAGTGGGGGATGACAGCCAACCGGTACACCGGTACGGGGCACCCGGTACACTGCGTTTAAAAACCACCCGGTACGGTACAAACACAAACCGGTACGCGGGACGCTTATAAATGCACGGTATAGTTAGTTTTACTTAGAGAATATTAGTTACTGAATTCTGCTCTGTTCTTTTTCTCCATTCCGTTATTTGTTTGAAAAATGCTAGTGCATATGTGTGTATGATGCAGAAAATTGAAATGCAAACGGTTCGCGAACATATTGATCTCATCTCTCCAACAACTTTGCTCTTAACTCCAGAACTATTTTTTTCAAATTAAATTTAAATTCTACAATATTCTATTAAACTTAAATTAAACAATATTAAACTTAAATTAAACAATATTTTAGATGATGCTATCACTAGTTTTAAAGATAGTAGATCACTTCTATCCAGGTGACTCAGAGAATCAACGGATACAAAAGTGGCTAGTGCCGCATCTAGAAATAGGTAGCCAACCAAATTGAAAAGCTCCTTTGTCATAGGACATTCAATGGGATTATTGGTTCAAATGCTGTGCAATTTGAATAGAATTAAAAAAATGATTTAGTGAGGCCTAAGCATAGGCTACCTATGATCAAAATGATCCACCCTCCTTGTAAACATCAACTGAATTAATTTCACTAATCCGTTGCAACATAGATGTTGCTACTTAGATTTGATTAACTTGCATCGTAGTTTTCTAAAAAATACCTTTATCGTTATTGAGAG
This sequence comes from Phacellophora camtschatica, assembly GCA_036873815.1. Lineage (NCBI taxonomy): Eukaryota > Metazoa > Cnidaria > Scyphozoa > Semaeostomeae > Ulmaridae > Phacellophora > Phacellophora camtschatica. The sequence goes on along the minus strand of JAYJMH010057093.1, from coordinate 19,107 downwards.
CATAAAAGCTCTCAAAATGGCCCCTGCAGCCTTTTTAAGAACCACACGTTTTGAACACAGAGCCCCATGACGTCAGATACTGTGATGAATTCAGTAATTAGGCAAGCATTTATAGCAGGAATTAAGCAAGAATATATCCCCTCATCAAATTACCACCATGATTTTATAGTTATCGCCACCTTGATAACTACAATTAATAATGTAATTGCTGATCATTATTGGTTATCTATAAAACTACAATTAAAACTTGATTCTCATAATGTGGTTTTTTATGCAGTTTTCAAATGTTTCTTTAACAATTAACCCCTTAAACCAGGGAAGACAAAGAGCAATTGCCAAACAGCATTAAATGAAACATAAAATTTTAAGAAAGAAATCCAGATATAAACTTATATTAATTTTATATTTTAACTTAAGTTTATCTTTTGAATTAAGTTGTGCTTCCCTGCAAAATAAAGCATAGATGGGATTTTCCTGTTAATTGGAAATTTGTCCAGGCGAAATTTTTGTTGAGCATGTAATCTGAATCATTCCTGAATAATTAGAAACATATTTGAAAAATGGTGGCCTCTAGCCTCCTGAAAGTTTCAGTGAATTGTTTTAATTATGTAAAGGTACAGTATGTACACTACAAAACAATGCTTACAATGTCATAATTTACAATTTGCTCAAATTTAAAAAAAAAAAGCTTCAATTTAAACTTCCTTCTTTTCATTCTAACCTTTCCTGAGGACTATGTCTGTGTAACAACGCTATGCCAACTGTAGTAACTCCAGACCTTGAGCAAATAGTACTCTGACTTACCAAATACTATTTGCAAATGAAACTCTCCACATTAGAACACAGTTAAAATCATTTTTCACAATTTTTAAGATTCATATTTTGCAGAAAGCACCAGTTTAGCACCCCTCTAAAGAAAATGCAATGGCAGTACCAGCCTTTTTGAAAACAATGTGGCTTTCCAGGGGTATTGTTCACAGTTCGGTAAGGAATAGTATGGGGAAAAAATTCCAACATGTTGGTACATGTTGAGTTTAGAGTCTGAGGAACAAATTCAACAGATCTTAACAAATGACATGGGGAGAGCATAAAAAATATATTAGTACTTTCATCCTGACAAAATTAACAAAATATAATAAACGCTCTCCAATAAACGCCCCTATAAAATCTAATAATTTTTGTAAATGCCCTGGGCGTTTAATGGAGAAAATACGGTATTTGAGGTTCAAACTGTTCATGGTATAAGTCATAGGATAAAACTATGGGCTGTAATAGGATCATACCACAGTGTACACAACTTAACAATGACAATACAAATATGATTTAAATGCAAAGTTTGCTACTTACTTTCACAAAATCTGGAAAGGTTTGAGTTGATGCATCAGCTTTACATAAAAGAGGCTCATCGTTATCAAGTACATCGTTATCAAACAAAGCATTTGCAGTTCTGTCCGATGATAGTCGCCCAATGATACTTTCAAGTTTTTGTCCTGATCCGTTCTGCAAAGTTCGACTCTCAACTTTTAACTGTGTTGTTGCTTTCTCCGTAGTAACAGATATTGCTGTTGTTACATTAGTTGAAGAAACACTGTCTATTGTAGTATTATTGTTAACAGACTCCTTAATGCCAGACAGTATGCTGTCAGTTTTTGCAGTTGGCATATTTAAGGGCATTTGTTCTTTTTTATGTATGCTTTCAGTTGTAGAAGTCTCAATTATCGCCAGGTCTTCATCAAGATGTTTACCTTGTGCCTGATCAACATATTTTTCCTTCCCTTTCTCAAGTTCCTTCCCTTTTTCCAGCCCATTCCCTTTTTTATTTGTTGAAAACCTTTCCTCGTATGCATTTGTTATTTTTTCAAGTTTTTCAATGGAACTCAAGCTGTTTTCTTCCTGCAGACAGCATGAATCAACTGAAGAATAAAAAACATCAAAGATTTCATTTCAACAAGTTAAATGCAATGACACACTTGAAATATATTCATGGATCCAAGGTGGGTTTACTTTCACCGCATTTGCATCACATAATTATTATCTGGAGAAATTTACATAACACAGTTTCAATGGGTGAAAAATACCCCCATTTTATTCAAAAAAGTTGATTGATGTTTCAAAATTTGCAAGGAATTGTCACTAGACAGTCGGCATCTTTTATGTCTACATTCTTTTACTTTAGATATTCGGAAAAAAATCAAGTCAATTTTATTTTATTCGCAGCTTGATTAGATATTCTTCTTTATCTTTTTAATCCCTCATAGAGTATCTAAGGGCATGTTAGATATCTAATTAGATATCTAATGGTGTAACATGGTCTTTTGAGAAAAATATTAATCAAGAAATCGTAATTTCAGTACTTGTACATAACAATATAACAACTACAATATGTTTCGAACAATTTTATTCTGAATTTAGAACATTTTCTATGTTGATTTAACAAATATTTGCGATAGCAACATTTTTCATGATGTCATTGTGATAAGACTTCATGCCAAATTTAGTTTAAATCAAATATCCACAAGGTACTTTTCAAGAGGGGGGGGGGGCAATGAAGCCCATAAGGAATAGGGTTAAGAATAAAAAGTGACCTAAAGCGAATTATAATCATGTTTTTCTTGAAATAAAAAGTTATTTCTTGAATTATTTCATTGTTGAAAAAGAATTTCTCACTGAGAAATACTGCCCATCTTTTCAAATTGAACCAGAGCCAATGCAAAACTACCTCTTTGCATTGAAAAATACATTGTCAGTACATGTGCTTTACATATGATAAGGGGTTTTCAACCTCATTGTATAGTGAAAGTTCTTGATAAAATACAAGAAGAAAGTTACAGCCGGAATGGTGTTTTCTTAAGGCCATTCATTTGCAGTTAAGACCTCAAATTTCAGGAGTGGTAAAAAAGGTTTTTTTAAAAAAGGTAAATCAGGTGCGCCATTGTGATACTATGTAGTCTGACTAAATGAAATGTTTTCAGACTGCACAGGGAATGTCTGTCATTAATGGCTAAATTTGCATCATTAAACAATGGACCTATTAAAGGAATTGTCTCTCCCCTGCACAAAAACAAATTTTTAAATCTAGCAGTCTGGGAAACAAAGCAAATGATTTAGTCAATGTGCAAAACACCTTTGTGTTTTTTCTCCTGGTTTTGGCCTGGATAAATTATTTTGATACCACATTATACCATAACATTTCTGCCTCACCCCAACCAATGCAATTGGCAAATTATAATGTAAAATTGTCTTGCTTTTCATGCTCAGTTCTTCTGAATCAAGTTCACATAACACAAAATGGGTGATAAACACTTGTTCGGGTGATAAAATCTGTTTAAACAAATCTTAATATTCCACGTTTGGGTGATAATTCTCATAAATTCAAAGTGGCGGAAAAAACAAAGCCCCAGAGGAACTTCAGACCACATATTTGAAATCTACAACCAAAAACACCAGGATTCGCCAAAATGTATTCTGGGTTCACCAAAAAAATTTTTTTTAGTTTTTTTGGTTCATTTTTTTCCCTGAACCCCCATATTTTTGGTTGTAGATTTTAAATATATGGTCTAAAGTTTCCCTCAGAGCCTTGATTTTTCCGCCCCTTTTGAATTTGTGAGAATTATCACCTGAATGGGGAATACAAAGCTTTGTTTAACAGATTTTATCACCCAACTGAGTGATTATCACCTGAAGGAGTGTTTATTATCTGTAATGGTGTAATAGAAAATAAATTTTAATTGGATTGGCATTGCATCATCAGATTTGGAATTGTTTCTCACCAGCTCCATTTTCTTCCAGAACTTTCATTTTCTTTGCCACTGGCTCTTTGGCATCTGAGACACTGTCCATCTTGACAACACCTGTAAAAAAACAAAATAAATAAATAAATTGGATTCCATTCATCAACATTAGGATGGTGACGCTGTTTATAAATAAAATTTCACATTATCAAATACGTTTGTGATGAAAAATGGATAAATGCATGCGTTTTATCGACTTTCCACGGTAAGCTACGCACCGTTGCATGCAGACAAACAAGCAACCACAATGAGATCAATAATGCGTTCAAAAAAAATTAGGCCAAGTGTTGCAGAAGATGACAGATTACCAAAGAAAGAAACTAAGATCCGCAATCTGATTCTGCATGAAATATAATAAACTTAGGAAAAGGTAAGGGACTAAGGAACCAGGCCACCCGATTACCAATATTGCAATCCTTGAAATGTTTAACCTGACACAAGCAAATAAATTTATGTTTATCTCACAAGAAACCACGAGTGATAAATTTTACAAACGGTTCCGCCATCAAATGTTACCTCACTATTTTGCATAAACTCTCACAGAAGATCTCAATCAGCAATACCCCTTACCCAAGATCCCCAAAATGAAAAAAGTAAAATCAGACCTTTTACCTGCTCTTCAATTGTTATTTAACATAAATTGTCCAAAACTTCATGACAATAATTTTCATCAGCATCCAAAATACGGCAAAAGACCCAATGCATGGTAAGTGACACACAGCTTATCTACCATATCCATATATGGGAGAAGCATCCCACGTTGAGTTGACGAATTTGACAGCTAAACAAGAGATTGTAATCTGTCTTTTGTTGTGCAGATCGTTAATCACCAAAAGCATGCAACGATTCGGGTGACTGAACAAACCGCAATATTTGATTGGTCAATCGTGACATCCGGCCTAAATGTGTTTTCAATTTAAAATTAAAAAGTTCTCCAGAATTGAAAAGAATTTAGTTTCATTCTTCACCGCATTCTTCAAAATTCATAAATTGTGAAAAGTTGATAAAAAACAACATTGAATTTCTTCAATATTAATCATTAAAAATTCATAAAATCTTAATTTTTGAGCAAAATTTGAAGAAAAAAATTAAAAACTTCCAAATACATCAACAATATTTTTTCAGCATTTTCAAAGACACAAATTGAAAGTTTTGTTAGAAAAATTTGTCTAAAAGTGTTTCATGGTTTTCTCCTGTCAATCATGGAATATTTTTAACCAATCACGATTCGCCGCTGATTGACAGAAAAGATGGAAAACATTACACAATAGTAAACTTTGATCGCCCTCAAATTCTCAGCAACTAAATCTCAATGAGCTCAGCTCAAAATTAAATTTTCAACGAATTCAAGTTTCTAATTATTTCTGGGAACTTGAAAATAAAAGTAAATAAAAGTAAAGTGAAACAATAATTTTGTGGAAAGCAAAACAAGCAACACACACACGTGAAGGACATGTACATTGTTGAAAATTACAATTAAACTGGCTTTTTAAAGAAGCCGAATTTCTTTTTATATCAATACAGTTTCTTTTTATAAACCGAGTTTCTTTTTATATAAATACAGACAGCACTACCTAAATACAAAGCATGGCTAAATACACGTTTTTTATTATAAGAAACCCTTTATAAGAAACTCACTGGTGAAGCCCACGAAAATTTAAGAAACTTTTACTATTGAAATTTTTATTGAAGATTACATAATGCTTAATGATTTTAATGGAGTGGACATGATGCTCGATGATTAATTCAGTGAAGATAGTATATATAACTTTTTTATCCTGTTCAATATATACCCAGTTTTTGTAATGTTATTGTTGAAAAAGAAAGGCATAATAAAAAGATCGGAATTTTTTATATACAACTAAGAAACCTTTACGAGACTTTTACTGTGAAAATTTGTCAAAAGTGTTCAAAAATTTAGAAAATTTCACTGCTGGAGCCTTAGCCAAGTTTTCTCATAAAAAAAACGTATACATGAAAGTACAAACTACAAACTACAAAACGATAAAGAATAAAAGCTAACAGCAATCTAATATTAAGAATAATCATACCTAGTATGCCTCATGAAATTTTATGAAACTTACTATCATTGCTAATTAATTCTGTTTTGAATAACATGCTCTTATCCTTCCTTTATATGGTCAGGCTAGTCAGGTTCTTATTTGAAGTAGGAAAATAGTTCATCATTTGTGAGAAAAGCAAAGCTTAGGAACTTTCAAAGGGAAAAAAAGTTTCTTGCAAATATTATTAAGCAGAGCATATAATTAAGAAGTGTTTATCGCCTTCCATATTTTGCATATTGCATTGCATTGGAAACATAATTTATTATAGGCCTTCTCCAAAACACTTCTTCGTGTGTCCACTTCAACCTCCAAACAGTAGTCACTGCATAAAAACTTCACAAAATTTTGTCATGCTTGCCCTGTCTTTAAATGCGAGATGAGGATCCTCCTCAAAATGATATCTGAATAAGTTCTAAGTGCGGAGCTTATTGCTTACTGCAACTACCGAGGAAGGAGGATTTCTGAGATAATACAAGCTCAATGTTTATCAAGGTCTGTTTTGAAGCTAGCTATTCTTGTGAGTCTGATTTTGAACAATTAATTTCTAACCCACCCGAGTTAGACACCGATGCTAAACGAGCTAAGATCTTTTTGAATAATTTTTGATTTCGTATCAAGTATCAAAGCAGTCTCGCTCATTGCACATATTTTCTTTCGAAATGCGTTCTACATATTTTCGTCTTTTAATTCAATGGAAAACACTGTTTGTAACTAGTTTTCTCTTTTTTCCTGTTATTTCATGTTGCGATAAGAGTGTCTTTTGAATGCAAGTTGACACAAGGCAGGTCAGCAACACCCCCGTCTAAAGTTGCTTGCCCTGGCGTATTCCCCGGTGGGAAAAAGCATCGTAATTTTTTCCTCGGACCGTTTAAACATTTTCCCTACAGAAAACTGTGTTCCTCGCCAAAGAACTGGAGAAAATTGACAATTAGCAGCCCAGGAGAGCATACCCACAATGAATGGAAAAAAGGAAAATTTTCTACCATGCCGCCGGATTACAAAGGGGGGGGGGGGGCGCTCAACAAGAAATCAAAACAAATCCATTTTGCAGCCCAACTACTGTAAATGATCCAAACTGTCTCAAATTACATTTCCAAGCCTTAGCTTTACTATTTTATGAAAAAATCTTCCATTTAACAAAAACAAAAAGAAGAGATGACTCAATTCAAGAACACAATGTGTGTGTGGGAGTTGAGCTCCAAACTGTCTAATTTTCTGCCAAATCAGCAAGACCTGTTGGACATTGGTTGTTGGACATTGTATTTTGATAATAATGACAAAAGATCATTTCTTAGAATTTTTATCACAAAACACAATTAACAATAACCAGTATGGGTATTTTAATGTTGCGAACTCTTCAAAAACATCTAAGGGATAATTTTGGATGTAAAACAAAAATAATTGTTGCATTTTAAAAAGACCTTCGCGTCAGAATTTGACATTTGTTTCTTGTATAAAGGTGGATATCATGTATGCTATACGCATGCCTTTGTTTATCTTGCGGGCGATTCGATTCTTGACAGGAAGGCTAGAACCCGGACGAGTTCAGGGTTTCAGGTCAGTAGCAGATTAACCTAAAACTAAGGTAACCTATGGATTACGGACCCTCTCATATTTTCACAAGTCCAGACAGCGATAAGCCTATTCTTGCTCTCAAGACATTTTCTGCGTTTACTATGCTTTCGGCCCTATTTCCGTCAAGCTGTTTCATTTTGCCACTACTTTACAGCAGTTATTTCGTAAGATAATTCTAGCTCTTCTGTTACAGATGTGTCCTCTTGTGGATATATTTTCTATTTCAGGTAGTCCAAATGTAACCTCGGGGATCATAAGTATTGTTAATAATCTTGAGAGTTTTTTTTATATCACCTTGTGACCTCCGATACGCGAGTAGGTTAAATGCCTCACAAAGTTGATAGAAGTCTTGTCGCACGTCTTCGTACATTTTCTAATACAAATCGACTTAAAGGCTTTTTCACCCAGTACTTTTTTACCTTTTAATCAGACCTATAATACGATTAGCCCTGTTTATTTTTGTGTTAGATGTTTCTATGTTGGCTAATAGTACGTTTTTCGTCTATTATGACAACGATGTTCTTCTCTGACTCTTTCTCATCTCTTTATATATGAGCTCCGTTAGACTTTTTTATTCGTTTCGCAATTTGTTTCTAGAACTTAAGGTTTTCATCTATGATGGTATATCCGTAAATTCAAGGCTCTTGATTTTCAGTGCTTGGTATCGGTCAGTCAAAGTCGCAATTTCAGTATTAAGGGTGTGTAATTCTGATTATTGCCTATGTTTTAGGATCTTCACAAAAGCAAATAAAACGGAATACGACAGCCCATTTCAAGACTATTTTTTTGATTTCTATTATTATCTCAACTCAACCCGGGACGAGATTTCCGCTTTCGCGTATAAATTGGCCCTAAAAACTCATTTGAAAGTTTCATTTCTCAAAGGGAGTGTTAACAGAGACGTAGGAACCGGGGGTGCACTAGGGGTAGGTGCCCCTCAAATTTTGAAAAAAGTGGAGTAAAGAGCCCATCAAATTAGAAAATGTTCCCTTTTTCAATACTTTTTTCTTTTCCCTTTTTCAATACTTTTTTAAAATGTTCCCGTTTTTCGTTTAGCTCTAGGGTGTCCAAATTCTAGACCAAACGGAAGAAAACTTACCTTGGGCTTACTATGGGCCATTGATTGTCAGACGCTATCATCATATTGGTAAGTAACAGGCTTGGTGCTTTGTGTATGGTGCTCTTGGGTATGCTTCCCACGTTTCTGGGTGCTAAAATGAACAAAATTCGTCCAGAGACAGCCACATATTAACATAATTGTTAAAGTGCTATGTTTAAGAGATTAAGGAATTTAAACGCAAAAGTATCATTATAAAACCTGGGCATCACTTTTGTTTAGTGTACTCTGTTTGTGACATTTACGAGTTATGTTTCTAGACTAAGCAAGTAGCCACGAAGCTTCATTTCTGATAGGGTCTCAAGTAGTATCATTTAGGGTTGCAATACCAGTGTTGGTTTGGGTCTAGGGTTTTGAGCATTTTTCCGACCAACACTCCTTTTTATCAGAACACATCAAAGCTCGAATTGTCAAAAAAAAGAAATAATTGTCCAACATTTCCAAATTCAACACCGCAGTTAATATTAATGAAATTATTTCATTTCATTGTTATTTACCATACGAATTACCTAAACTATGCAAACACTACTTAACAACACATAAAAAATATAGCTACTTGAAATAACGAGAGAGAAAATGTTGAGCAAGTACCGAAGCCCAGTAGTACTGAAAGATTCGGTTAGGACATGCCAGTATAAAGACACATTTCTTTTAGTTCTAAATAACACTGGAAAGATGCTGAGTAATAAAAGCGTGCTTCTTTTTGTGGTGAAAAACAGTTTCTGATTTGATATTATTATACAGTTGGTTGAACCCAGTTATCTCGAAATCTTAAAGGATTTAAAATTTGTTTGTGATGAAACGTTTTCGAGATAACTGAAGCGAAATCAATACCGAAAGCCCTTAAGGGATATACAAAACTCCAGCGAGTGAATTAAATATCACATGGCAATTTCAAAACAGAGGTGAGGGCCCAAAGGGGGCCTCTGGAGCCCGGGAGACCAGCTTGGAGCCGAGTAATTTCCTGTGGTGGAGCACTGGAGCCCGATGTTGTCAAGCCTCCAGTCCTGCACTTCGAAAAGATCTCCAATTGTTTCTTGAGACACGTTCATTTTGCAAACTTTTTTTTTTTAATTTTGCAACCACAGAGACGGTGGGGCTTTTGCCAAAATTACTTTTTTGAGCAATGTTTAACTATTCTCTTATTCCCTTTTAGCGGTCTTTTGCAATTTTAGCCCGGGGAGGCACGTGGCTTAACTCTGGTAGCGGTCATGTGTGGACATTAAAATTTTTTAAACCATCCATAGATAATTGAATTTTTTTGAAAACCCATCCATAGGTAATAAAAAGACGGCTAAATTGTGAACAATAAATTAATGTTAGGAGAGATATGAAATTCAGAATACATGTGAATACAACAACTCTCCTTCATATGCAGTGGTGGCTCCAGGATATCTCCGCAGAAGGGGCGGCATCATCTGACAGGGGAGCAAACGAGCAGAGCGAGTTAAATTTTGAGTGAGTCCGCGGGGACTCCCCAGAAACGTTTTGTGACCACGCCCTTCAGATTGGCTTAAAATGACTCAAAATATGTTTTAAATCGCTGATTGGCTGATTGGCCTTCCAGGTAGAGGAGAAAATCTAAAGGATAAAAGATATAAAATTCTCTAGCGAAATTTTAAAATTTAAGATTGCTAGAATGGCTGGCAAGACCTATTTTTGGTTTCTATGTTACCTACATTACAGTAATAAAACAAAGAAATGACAGAAATTAGAGAGTTCTTCGGCAAAATAGTTAAATTTGAGGCTGCTAGGATGGCTGACCCGTATTCCATTTTCGTAAGATCGCTAGATTGGCTGTTGTTTCATTTATTCTTGAGTAAAAAGTTAACGTGAAATTTCAAAAAAAGAACCATTCTCAAGTAAATTTATTTGAAAGATACCCATTCTCTGTTGCAATTAATTGAAAAATACACCCATCTCAGGTAAATTGAAGGGAAAAAGCCGCCCATTCCAGCCGTTCATCTCCACTACCCAAATTTTTAAGAGTTCCTTCGGGATTTTAGCCTAACTGGTTGCAGTCCCTGTATTCTCGTGGGATTTGAAATTATTTGAGTTTGTTCATGACTCGGGTGTTTTCTAAAACTTCGATTTCTTTAATGGAAGTGATTTCAGTTTCAATCCTTCCTCGGGTTTTTATAGTTCTTGTTATTCGCTCCACCAGAGTGGATTTATTTTCTTCTCTTGATCTCTTGAACGCAATTTACCAACTTAAAAACATTTGTGATAACCGACCTTCCAAGGGGACTTATCTTCACAAACAAGCGGCTAGCCATTTTTATAATTTATGTGAACAATAAGTCTGGATCATTAACTCTCTTTATCTCCCTTTTTGGCCTTCTGTTCCCAACATCACATGACTTTCTCAATGTCTATCTTTTGTTTTTCACCGTTTTAGCTATTCAGGAAATGACGAAGAGAAGTTCTGGGGGAAATCAAGGATCTGCAGTGTATCCACTTCTCATTTAAGAAATAAGATGACCAACCAACAAAGCGAGAAAGACTGTGTAGATCTACTTTTTTAAGAAATCAGTATTTATTGTGATAGCTATCAATTTCAGATCTTTCAAGGTATCAAGCAATTTACCTACATCCGATAACGTTTCAGCAGAAATGGTACTTTATGGAACGCATGGTTGTCTTCCAAAACTTGAGTACTCTCATCGAGCTTCTCTTGCACAAGACAGGGCTGCCCCCAGAATATTTCAAAAGGGGGTGTCACGGAAATTTGACGATAAATAGTAAGCTCAGCGTTGCTGACTGAATTTCCAGAAGAGGTGAAATTTTCGAGTAAACATCGTTTTACATTTCCATGGGGGTGTCACACCCGACACCCCTCCCCCACGAGGCTGGCCCAGACAACAGAAAACCAGAGTGATTACATGACGTCGTAAAACTTTGATTTTATTTTTCTGACTTTGCACCAATATAGTCTGAAAGAACACCATAGCAAATAAGTTAAATCTGTCGAATATTGGCTGAGATAATGACCAGCTGAATACCTTTCCCAGTCGAAATTCGCTGTATATGATTTAGTTTTATTTGCTATACATTGCCCCCCACGTTATGGTATATTGCCGTATCTCATATCGCTTTCTACTAGCGCTCTATAAACTGCATTTAATTTGGATTGGGGAATGAACGTATCAAGGGATCAAGGTCACCCTTTTCCTAATTGGATACAGAATAGCGAAATTAGCAATATTAATATAAGTTAATTAAAACCAATTAAGGTGTATATAATAATTAAAAAGTATAAATCGGAAAATAATACTATCATGTGGCACTGCAAGTTATATATATCCAATATTATGGATATATTGCTTGCATAAATCACAATTGCAATTGAAAGATTTCACATTTTTTATTCTGTTTTTAAATATTTTTAAATTTGGCGAGTTTTTTATATGCTGTGGAATGGAGCACCATATTTGTCTACTTCTATATGTTAAAGCATTGAATCCAAAAGTTTTATATCGTGGTGCCATTTCTAAAAATTTGGGTTGCCTTAGTTTATACAAGAAATCATTTAGATGGAAGATATCATTCATAAAGGTCGGGCTAAGACTTTGAAATGTTTTCTAAATTTCAATCGCAAGAGTTTGCAGATTTCTTTGACGGGGGGCGATAGTTTTACAATTCTTGAAAAAGTCGATTGGTAGTTTCTGTAACCTATTATCAGTGCCCTTTCGTGCATTTTATTTATATGGTTATCACTTTTCCTTTTACAGAACATCCAGACTAATGGGCAATAGCTAAAAAAGTTTGGTAGAAAAGTTTTCATTAAGGGTACTCTTTTCGTCTTGTCCATATACGAGGCCACTCAGGCTAACGCATTAACTTTTTTTCCTAGCATTTTCAGCAAAATACAGAGATAACATAAACTATTTTGCAATTTCACAACAAATGCAGTGTCCATGACAAAGATAGAATCTACATCTCTGCAATTGGCTGTGATGGCACTTGACGAAACGATTTCCATTACGCTGCAACCAATACTAAAACTTTCTAATTGATTTTTTCATGAATTTAAGATATGGAGCCCTGGAGTTAAGATATTAAGTTATTACGAAAATTGTTATTACGATTATAGGGAGGACTTTGTAAAACAAAATTTTGCGGTTTCAAGGGTTTAAAACATGAAAATGTAATTTGTCACCGTAAAAAGAACATCTTCAACGCAGACAAGCAAATAATAATAAACGAAATCATAAGATTTTGAGTGCACTCAGATTGTGAAATCTTTTCTTTCAAATCGAATGTCGCATTGTCATGCGACTTAACCGCAATCTTTTATTTTCGTCATTACAAAAGACGGAACAAGTGGAACAACCCAAGAACAACACAGGAACAAGCCGAACAAGCCACAAACAAGCCCAGAACACGTCAAGAACGAGCACAACAACCCGAAAACAATCTAAAAACTCATGAAGAAACGAGCTTTAATGTTTTATATGCGAGCACTTGTCATCTTGCATTCCGCAGTTTGTTGCGCATTCCTTCTAGAATTTTCACTTAAATTGCAAAGAGGGAAATTTTTCAAAAAAGAAGGAAATTTTATATTGGGCTTTGGCTTTTCCTTGACCCCCTCCCCCCCCCCCCTTCAGGGCAGCACATACATGTGAATGGCCAATAAACATGATGGATCAAGGAATAAGCCGACAATAGGCAACATGTGTTCGGGATTGTGCACAAAGGCCCGTTTGTTGCACATGCCAACAATAGGCCGCCGGGAGACGGAGTAAAATTAAAGAATATGCGAAATAAATACCATGAATCCTCGAATTAGCAAAATAAATACCAGAAATCCTTTTTTGTATTCTTTAGGTGGGGACTAAATCCAGGTGAGGTAAGTCAAGGATTTGTGGAAGGTACCCCCCAGTCTAGCCGGCAGAGTAACTTTCTCAAAATATTAAAAAACACAGAAATTAATTTGTTTCTGGGTTGTTTTTGGGTTTTTCCTTGGTTGTTCCGTCTCGTAGTAATGACGCTTTTATTTTACAAAACTCCCCTCTTTTTTAACGTTTACATTATTCAACCTTTATACGCCTTTAGTTATAGTATTACAGTTTACTTTTAGTATTAATTTAGACATTTAGTTATTTGTAGTAATTCTTTTCAATTTATTTATAGATGGCATAATGGCATTCAGACCCTATATGGGACCCAACAGAGCATTCTTATCTTTGAATGGTTGATCTCATTGTTTTCTCCTTACCAAATTAAATAACATTCACGCCTCTCGGAATTGTTTTAACGGATTTTTACAGTTTTAGGTTCCTGAAATAAAATGAATTTAAAGGGAAAATAACAAAATATTTCCTTTAGATCTGAAATAACGAGACTCAACCAGCTGACGTAATGAGACTCAGACAACAATAGCAATTTACATACGTAGACAATAAGGTATTCAAAAACATTTAAATAATAGAGAAGTACCTGTCATGTATAACTGGTTTTCATTCTGGAAAAGCTATCGCTAAATTAAACTGTGGTGATCATGCGTTAAAGATAGAGACCGGAAAACATTTAAACCCACATGAATAGCGGGGGGGGGGGGGGAGTGACTCAAATAGGCGATTTTTTTGTTCGGAAAACGGATGGATGCGGAAATTGATTATTTCAAAGCCCCAAAATGGAAAAACACTAAAAATTCACACGGAAATAGAATCCCCTACGACACCACCACTGAAAGGATGTGTTCCATCAGATCATTACGCTAGTAACTCACAACACCGGGCTAGCTTTCGTTAATGAAGCGCAAAAAATCTTCAATTGTCACTTCATTATGTAAGGTAATCCTTCCTATCGTAAACAACAATACATATTATGTATGTCACCAAAACATTTTCTTGTTGCACTAGTGTACGCACATTAGTGACAATTCCAGTCCACCTTAATGAGCCAGCCCACTTGATTGCGTTTACGTGGGAAATTTTCATCCAACCTTTTGTGGATCTCACCGGCCTCTCTCGCGGATCTCACCTAGGTGAGCTGGTCCACCTCTTATGTAATAAACGCAAAGATAAATTGTCGTGCAAGAACTCACAGATCTCACCTAAGCGAGCTGGCAAATTTGAATGGCTGGCCCACCTCATGTAAACAGGCCCGTAAAAATGCCTTCTGAAGATTTCGAGATAAGAAATTCTCGATTTCTCTGCTTCTGAATTAAAACTGAAACATTCGCCGTCATATTCGAGTCCTTGTTTTGCATTGGAAATGTGATATGAGATCATGTAGCTAGTACACGTGTTACCAGTATAAGAATAACGCCAGGCTGAGAAATTGCTCAGAAATTATTTACGAAAAATGCATGCAGCCGTCGAGCAATTAACCTGAAACACACTTTGAATATACTTTTGAGAAGGGTGGGTCGTAGCAAGTATGTAAAAATCAGTCCAGTAATAAGAACAAATCTAGGCAGCAAGCGAAGCTAGTTGTTCTTATACGAAAAATTATAATTTGTTCAGACAATGGCGTTAAAGCATATTTAGTTAAACTATTTCTTTATCTTATATAATAAATGAAAATATTTTGAATAAGAAAGCTATGATAACAATTTCCTAATAAAAGTTCAATAACTATGGAAATAAAATTACACAATCCTGGACCACGAACGCTTTTATCATGAAAAATTGACAAATCAAATAAAATGAGTTTCTTGTTTTTCTTTTAGATTTATTGATTATTGTTGCGGTTATCTACCATTCAAAATTTGAAACTTAGCTCTTGGGCTAATTCTCTGGGCTATGTTGATGTAAGGTTTCTTACTTGTCCATAAAATTCACATAAAATTCACCGAGAACCCTGAATGCAGTTTTTTGAGCCCAGAAAATTAACTTAATCATAAACAAAAATCAATACCGTACAGTGCATTACACAATTTGTTCAAACATTTTGCAACATCATAACCAAAAATGTTATGTTGATTTAAAAACTTGAAAAAGTTTCTTGACTGCAGATTGATCTTTCTAGAGGGTCTTTGTAGTAGAGTTTCTTAATTATCTAGAAGAAGGTACTATAGTTTCATATAAGCACTTTCTTACATTAAAAAAAATAATGTAACAGAAGCATAGCAGAATTTGTTATATCATTTGCTGGTTCACAAATGGAATATACATTCTTTGTGATGATTGGTTTCTGCAGGTGTTAATATTTAAAACTATGTCAAGGTTATGATCAAGGTTTATTATTTCTTTTCTTGCTTTTAACGAGTAAAAGTTGTGGGGGCCTTCATGGGTTTTAACAAAACAATACGAGGCCCCAAATAAATTCAACTCTTGCTTCATCCGTGTCTCTTTTTTCTACCACATCAAAGACGGTTAGTCAAACAATGTTTCATTGTATCATTGTATCTCATCTTCTCGCCGAAACTCGTCTTCAAAAATAGGTTGCCTTCTCAAACAAATATGTTTCGAAATAGATGTCTAACAAGCAAACCTTCTGGAATACATTCAAAATTTTGAGGAAAATTGATTTAACGATGTTCATCTTATGAAGACGATGGATACAGTTGAAAGAAAAGAAATGATCCCGAGTACTGGGAATGAAGAAGCCAGGACACATATGAAAACTGAAGAAATGTCTTTCTCTTTCAAAACAATCACTGCCTCTACCCCATCCACCAGTATATCAGTGCTAATTTTCATCAACATATTATCAATCATTTCACACAAAGATGAAGTCATGTAGGGTAATTTGATAAGTTGCCTCTTGATAATTTACCAAGAAGCTATCGCTATCAATACTTTTTTAAACAATTGACCTTTTATCCTAAAAGATCGTTATCTGTAAAATTTAAGATTAAAATCTCAACCGAGCCATTATGATCATATTTCGGCTATTTTCGAAAGGACACATATGCAACACCATAATCAAAAAGTAATTTCGGTATAATTCCGCTTCTCACTAAACATATATGACCCACTTCACACATATTACATCATAAATATCACCGCTTTTTATTTCATTTGCACCACAGTAAAGTATCACCTTTAAGAAACTCGTTTTCGATCTCAAGCAATTATTATTCCTTAATTACCCTATTCTATTATTTTCATTCTGTTCTGGTGAGAATTCAGGCGTGAACGAGGCTCAGACAATAGTGCTAATGCTCATTAAATAGAAAGGCACGTCTTCACGAATCATTATTCATCGGCCATTGGCAGCTAGGCATCGACCATCGCCGATAAAATATAGATTTACTTTTCATGATTCGTAATTCGTCAGCGACTGGGTATTGTCGATGATCATCAATCAAATCTATTTTCACTTTTCATAAATCGTAATTCATAGAAGATGACGGATAAATTCATCCAGGTATTGCAGAGTTTACTTTTAGTTTCATTTAGCGCCAAATTTAAAATAGTTGCAGCAGCAGCTTCGCTGTTTCGAAACATCGTAGAAATAGTGGGGGATACTTAGCAACAACGGTGATGATCACCGATGTCCGGATTTCAAATTATCACGGAAATATGACCACTTTTAGTCATTTAGGTTTCTAAACCCAGATCGCAATTCATCGTCATTCACAAATGATGGTCACCGATAGCATTTGCGATGCTGTACGATCCACAAAACCATGTTTTTAGAAGCATCGGCAATATGCGGTGGTGCATATATACCTGGTGCATACAAACTAAAAAGATTACGGCAACGACCTTTTATTCTCCTTATTTAAATTGGAAATTAAATTCTAGTTTCCCGAAATCTGGAAACTAATGTAATTCGAAACAAAAAAAACAAATTTTTACTAATTTTGCAAATTGAAAAAAATTACATTAAATAAAATTACATTCACAATTCGATAAAAATCTTGTTTCAAAATCCTTTGGTAAATTATTCCACACCTTAGGTCCCAGAGACCGAAGACTATTGGTGCCAAAAGTTACTTTATTTGGCCTATGATGAGATAGGTCATGCGGATTTCTTTGAGAAGGATTAGAAGAATCTGCATTTAATTTAGAAATATCTTTCATAAAAGCGGGGTTTAGTATTTTTATTGTTTTTTAAATCTCAGAGCAAAAAGTTCTCAGATGAGAAATATGCATAGTAAAAGGTCCATCAGGACAGCTCCCACGATACGGTTGTTATAAAGATTCACCCTCCAACCCTCAATCTAAATAGTTAAAATATGATGTGCTCCGTATTTCAGTCTATAGGCAGCTATAAATATCAACAGCACTTTGTCTAGATAAAGTATTATTTGGTTTTCTCTTTGTCTAGATAAGGTATAAGGTTTTCTCTCCTGTCTTAATCTCTTCACCTTTATCTAATGGACAAACGACTGCGCGTTTACCTCGTTCTGGAAATTTACAAGATATTATGCTATTGTTAATTGCTTTGGTTAGAGGAATTGAGAGTTCATTTGCAGCCAATAGAACCAGTTTAGGGAGTATTTGACCTCAATAGTATAAGCCTCAATTTGATTAACTTTACGAAAGGAAAAGTTCTCAGTATTATTTTCGCGACTTTTATAAATAGTTTCAACACTAGGATGGTTTTTATATTTATATGCTATTTGGTTTAAAATTTTACGATCATCTTCCATCCCCATTTCTTCTGCCAAACTATTTTGTTTTTTCCCATTAGATTTTTCTGCGATATTTGTGTAATGTTCCTTGAAGATTTCAGTTAAACTGGAAACAACTGTAATTATTTTGTCTTCCTTTGTAAGCGCGATATCTTGTTTCGCTTAGTCCTTCTTTGTTAGAAAGGAAAGGCTTCACAATATATCAGAATTTCTTATTCGACATTATACTTTTTTCTATTACATTTCAAAGTGCCTTTATTGCCTTCTTTCTTGAAGCTACACATTTATTTATTTATTTTTATACTTAATTTCGTTCTCTATGAACGGATTTTTATTGACCTTATTTTTTAAATTTGATCTCACACAGATTTCCTTTTTTAGTTCCTTGTTCATGAAAGGAGCTGTATTTCCTCCGATAAATTTTGTTTTCATGGGGGCATGTTTGTCTACTACTTTTTAAAAATTTAAATTGAGCATGTTATATATTAGGTCTGAATATATAATATATTAGGTTTGAATATCAGTAGTGCTATTGCACTTCAAGTCTAAAGTCCTTGAATCTGCTAAAATATTTTCTTTATAAAGCACCAAACAAGTGAATAAAATCAATATACAGAAATGCACACCATTTTGCGTAACTATTTTCTATTTTAATATATTTATAATAATATATATTAAAGTCTTAACACAAAGGAATTATAACCTATTTTCACCAAAATGCTCATACACATGTACTTAGTTATAATCCATCGCGTTTTAATGATTATGAAATAAATTTGGACTTGCGATCTGGACTAAACCAATATAGGGCACTTTTTTGGTGAACATGTGGTTGCTAATTAGTGCCTATTGTTTACGCTAATTATAATTTTGTAATTAAAATTATTTAATTAGGGTAATCAAAGATAGGGCTTTTAGTGCTGCTAGTTTCAACTTTGTATCTTTTACCGATTTGACGGCAGATAGGGAAGCTCCAAAAGCCCGCCCCCCCCGGGATATTCTGTTTTTTGTCTCGACCCCGTGTAAAAT
>JAYJMH010057082.1:0-12733 GCA_036873815.1 Phacellophora camtschatica | reverse complement strand
TATAAATTTTAGACTATTTTTAATACATTTATAAAGGTTATAGCCTATACTTTTGACAAAATTAAAAAATCCTTGTTTTAGGCTCTTTTTAGTTTCTTTGGTAAGGTTATAGCCTTTAGTTTTGATAAAATATTGGATTATTAATTTTTGTGTATTTTTGATACTTTTAGTAAGGTTATAGCCTTTACTTTTGAATAAAATTAACCATTCCTGTTTAAGATTCTTTTTAGAATATTTTGTATGGTCGTAGCCCTTAGTTTTGATAAAATATAGAAATATCTATTTTAGCCTATTTTTAATACATTTAGAAAGGTTATAGCCTTTACGTTTGACCAAATTAAAAAATCCTTGTTTTAGGCTCTTTTTAGTTTCTTTGGTAAGGTTATAGCGTTTAGTTTTGATAAAATATTAGATTATTATTTTTGGTGTATTTTTATTACATTTAGTAAGGTTATAGCCTTTACTTTTGACTAGAATTAACCATTCTTTATTTAGATTTTTTGCAGGATATTTTGTTAGGCTATAGCCTTTACTTTTGTCCAAAATTAACTATTCTTGTTTTAAATTTATTTTAGTGTATTTGGTCTTAGTTTTGATAAAATATAGAAATATTTATTTTTGTCTATTTTTAACACATTTAGTAAGCTTTTAGCTTTTACTTTTGGCTAAAATAAAAATCCTTGTTTTTGGCTCTTTTTAATTTCTTTGGTAAGATTAGATTTCTTTAGTCTTTATAGAATTAAGGATTATTATTTTTTGTGTATTTTTAATACATTTAGTAAGGCTACAGCCTTTACTCTTGACAAAAATTAACCATTCTTGCTGTGATTTGTTTTTAGTATATTTGGTAAGTTTTGATAAAATATAGAAATATCTATTTTAGTCTATTTTTAATACTTTTAGCACGGATATAGCCTTTACTTTTGACCAAAATAAAAATCCTTGTTTTAGGCTCTTTTTAATAATTTTGGAAAGAGCCTTCAGTTTTTATAAAATATAGGAATATTAATGTTAGTCTATTTTAAATATATTTAGTAAGGTAATAGCCTTTGCTTTTGACCAACAGTCGGCATTCTTGTTTTTGACTTTTTTTAGTATATGTGGTAAGGTTATAGCGTTTATATTTGATCAAAATTAGCCATTCTTAGCCATATATCAGGGTTTTAGCAAATAACTTTGACAAAATATAGGCTTATTTTTGGCTATTTTTAATACATTTAGTAAGGTTATAAGCTCTGCTTTTGATAAAAAGTGGGCATCTTTGTTTTAGACTATTTTGTGTAGATTTGGTAAGGTCATTGCCTCTAGTTTCGATAAAAATATAGGCATTCATGCTGGCTAATTTTAGTATATTTAGCCAGGTTTTAGCCTTTACTTTTGATTAAAAGTAGGCATTGTTACTTTAGAAAATTTTTGAGTACATTTGGTATGGTTTGATTTTGATTTTCCTTTGATTTTCCCCCAAAAGTTAGCTTTTAATTTTAGGCTATTCTTTCAGCATTTGGCAAGGCTAGAGCTAGAGCCTTTGATCGAAATATAGCGTTTCGTTTTTAGGCAATCTGTATCGCATTTAGTAAGGTTATAGCCTTTCGTTTTATGTTGGAGAAATATGCCAAGTTTTTATAAACAAAGTTTCAGTGGAAATGAAATGGTCAGGCACTTATTTTTGTGAACAGTAGGTCAAATTTTAAAACCAACATTTTGGGCATGAAAGAAGTATATTAATTTGGCAAAAAATCGGTACAGTTGGGCCTAAAACAATAAAAATCGTACAGCAACAGACAGCAACTATTCAAATTAGAGACAATAAGATTGAAAGGTCAAAATAATGCTTTGTCATTTGCTGGACATTTAAACAATAAGTAATACAAATTTTTATATTATTAAATTAATTACCATTTGTGATTATATGTCAAGCTCGGTTTTGTCTGATATTTTAACAAGCACTACTTTAGGTAGCTTAGAACGACCAATAAGAACCCAATTATGATATGAAGCTGTAGTGTAACTACAAAAATTTTATTTTACGATCATCAAAAACGCATTTCCAAAGTTCTTACCTTTGAATTTGATTGGCCAAACAAAAATTTGCAAAATAACATTAAAATATAAAAAAATTAGAAATTTAAAACATCTTGCATTCCAAAAAACCTGCGCTTAAAGACTTAAAAGAATCAATTAACTCCAGTCCTTCACTTCCATCAAGTAGTTGTCGGTAATTTACGGGATTTTTTGCGGTACATTTTCACTTTCTCTTACGATGCATTACATTTGAGGTTACACTTTACAGATATCCGTTATTTCAAATGATAAGAAGCAAAATCCATTTCAGTTAGGTTTGAAAACGTTTTATAGGTTAGGTTTGATTTATCCAACAATTAATGAAAACAATGACGTGTGAGAACAGAAAATTCCCTGACATTTCAACAGACTGTGGTTTAGCTACTGATAATTTTGATGTGCCTTGGTGTAGCTGCCAATGAAACTCTTTCATCGCATTAAAGAATTTAACAACTTATGAAATGCTAATGTATTCACCTTTGGCTAGAAAATAAATTCGCGCTACATTCAGGCTATGAGATATTTTGCCTCTCTTTAAAAAGAACAAATGCTTCGCAATTAGTATATAGAAAGTACTATCCATCCTTCCCCATTATGATTCCCCTCCCAAAGAGGAGGGCAAGTATTTACCAAGTTTGGATAGGGACGCACCGTCCAATTTGAAAATACCTGTTATTTATAATTGTTTCTAAAATGTACGTATAAATGTATACCTTATACCAATTTTCAAAAATGTATGCCTTACCTTACATCAGCTTTTTGAAATTGTACACCATAATTATCCCAGGGGGGAGACAATACCATCTAAATTGGATGAAGGGGGCAGTCTAAGGAAATCTTGAGTTGGTCCAAAAATATAATGAAACAAAAATCCAAACCCAAATGATGCAATTTTGCTGCCTGTAATGATGCAATCTTTTTATTAACATTTCTATGCTATTTTCTTAATTTCGAAATTCCAGACCTAGTAATATAGGATACGCCCCCCCCCCCATCCAAGTCAAGTGGTACTGCCCCCCTTGGATAATTATACAATATTAACCTTTATACTAGACTATGAATAGTGAAAATTATAAAAGTTGACACCGTTATATATGCCAAAATCGTTAAGCTCCATACCGGACTTTAAACCAAACAAGTGAGTATTACCGGTCTTTAATGGTAAAATCGTGAAAATCGACACATCCCCATTGCGAAAAAGCGGTACGTCACGATTGTCCAAAATATGTACATTGTAGCTCGGGGTTTCTCTCAGCTCGAACTTGAGCTTACCCACGCACGCTCCTTGGCAGCGTCATTAGGGGTTTGATTTCATGAAAATTTGTAATTTAAAGAATTACTTGTACCCCCCGGGAACTTCGTCTTTTTGTGAATCCCAAAACTACTTTCATTTATGATCATGAAAAATTTCAACAAAATAACTATTGATTATAAAATTGGTCAAACAACAACGGGTTCTCAATGGTTGTCCTAAATCTATTTATTCAGGCTTTGTCAAGTTTCCATTTTTTGTAAGCTATGCTGTTAAACTTGTCATTGTATTAAATAAGAAGCATAAATGACGGATTGAGACGCACTGGAACCATAGATCTTCGTTGCCATTCTTGTCAATTTGCTGCTAAAATTCGTCCGTGGATCTTTCAGGGGTGGTCATGTCCCTATGGGGACAGTGGTTCTAGGTCTGTCTCAAAAGTTTGCTTTTTTATTTTAAATCTGGGCCTGCTCTGTCCCCAAAAGTTGGCTTTTTTTGCTTTCAGTGAATTTGGCTTTTCCCCAGATATTTTTGGACAATTTGTTACCGGGCAAGGTTTGTCCCAAAAACTGGTTGTATTGCCATATGTCAACACTGGTATTTCCTGCTCAATGACAAGACAAAGTTGAAATCGCCATTATTTGACATTCCCTGGCTTATTCCTTCAAATCCATTGACAAAAATTTATGCCATCGTTGTGAAATGTTTGCCCAGTTTTCAGGCATTTTTTGGGTAAAATCTTTGGACATCTGGCTTTTTTGGGTGGGTTTGAGCAATTATTTGAGGAGGTAGCACCACTGCGCGTGAAACCTATCAATTTCTATTTGCAAGACAAAAAAGCTGGGTGAGATTGATGCAATGAAAAGGACAGAGGTAACGATGCGTTTACTAAATTTGTGTGTGAAGGCTCTAAGATGGGCAGAAAATGATGGAAGAATGCAATGTACTCTGCGAGAAGGTCCTTAATTTGGTGGTGATCAGCTTTGTCCTCAAAACCTGGCCTTTTCTGAGCTGTGTAGAATTGACCTCGGTCAAAACCGGGTTGGTTTGTTTTTGTTCTCAGGAAAAAAGGTGGGGTCACAAAAATTACCGTACTTGACCGCCCCTGATCTTTGCTGCCAGAACAGCCTTTCAAAGGTATGTTGTTGCTGAATTTAGAACATTTCAGAGGCGATTTGAGATGAAAATTCCTAACCTAGCTAGCTATTTGGTAAATTGTAAAGTTAAAAACACGATTTTTATTTATAAGCAACTGCTTCATAAGCAACTGTACTGAAGTTCTTCTAAAAATTAAGCAACTCAATTTCTGAGATAAGAGCAAGCTCTTGTGGTTTCATAGTAGGGCACTGTGGCCGTGAATGGGACTGTTTAAGCTCAGTACTATTTTCAGTTATTATTTAAGGCCATTATTAAATATCTAAGTACACCACTAGCAACTTGAGTTCCAAATTTTGGCTGGAAATTAAGCAACTTGAGTACTATTGCTTATAAAGTTATAAAAAGAGAATATTGTAGCCAAGAGCGTACGTTTTTGCCCTTTGACCATACAAAGTGCAAGGTGCAAAGGTCAGTCTTTTGAAGGCAGAAACAAATTTCCTGGCTAGAAGGCCCACCTTTTATTTTTTAAAACTTTACAATAATAAAAAAACAGGCTTTAACAACTGATTTTTGCAAAGTAATTATGATGCATGGAAAATAAACGTTTCTGGTACATTGTCTTGAAATGAAATGAACTTGCTAATGTACACCAATCATGTGCTTTTTCTGACAACTTGAATTAATTTCCCAAGTAAGTAATATAATCGAGTTAAGCGCAAACTGTATCGTTGCTCTAAATAATAAAGCACCGCAAATAAATTGAATTGAGATGTTGATTGGTATCCTCTTTGATCCTCTGTCTGCAGTGGATACATCGCTATCACTTACACCTTCACAGACAGATATTGATAAAAGAACGTTTTGCTGAGAAGTTTTTTGCTTTTAAAATAGTATATTTCTGTCAAGATCCGATGTCTAGGTTGGTTTTGCAATGTTCTATTTGAAGGGAAAACACCGAACCATAACATTTCCGCCAGACAGGGTCGAAATTCATGGTTTACCCAGAGGACATGCGGTAAAATGCGGCCCTTTTCGTCATTCAATATTATCAAAACTTTACCCAAACTGTCACAATGAAAGACCAACCTGAGATTGAAAATTAGTTTTTCGAGTTTGCTTTTTCTCCAGCCACGGCTTCCTTTAAATCTTTAAGGTAAACCTTTTCTTTATAGCATTCTTAACAACGAGAGATTTTTACTCGTATCATCATCATTATCTTTTACTTTTTTTTATATTCTTTCTTTACAGTTGGAAATGGTATAGTAGCTATATTACAATAATAGTTGAAAAATGATAAGATAAAAGTCTTCATTAGGAGTACTCGTTTTGTTTGGTTCATGTATGAGGCTACTCGGGCTAATGCATTTACCTTTTCCGCTGCTTCTTTGCAGAATTTCGTGATATGTTTGTCAAATTTCAGTTTATTGTCTATCGTCACTCCTAGTAGTTTGGCATTGGGTTTTTCATTAATTGAATCATTGTCATTTACCTGCAGCAGTACCAATGGTACCAAGGATTCCAAGTATATGCTTCAACCTATAAAGGCTTCAAAATAATTTTCAAATAATGACGGGTATGCCATTTTGACATGCGAATTCATGCCTTAAAAGTTATAAATATTTCAAAAACCATACCCCAAAAAAAGAAAATATATACCCTAAAATTTAATATTCCATTTTGTACAAGCATGGATCAAAATTTGAGACCTAAAAATGTATAAATTTCGAAAAATGATACCACAAAATTAAAAATCTTGCCAATAAAGATACAGGTATCGTCTTACGGTACCGGTATACATGGAAGTTACCACCCCCACAAGAGTACAAGTGCGCTTAAAATTTCAGGGAATGCACAGCCAAATTTGTGAAACTTCTTTTCCATTTGGTAGACTTGGCTGCATCTTATCTGATGTAAAAGGCGTAGTGGTTTTGAATTTGGGCCTCCAAATCCCCTCGGCTCGGCGGACCTGCATAGTGTTAAAAGAGCTCAAAAGCCATGTAGTAGTGGCAATGGACATTGACAAATGCTCTTTCTTTCTTTTGGCAGGTCCGTGAGTAAATGCAGTACTTGGGGATGTGGGAAAGTAGGAATGTAAAACAAACTTAAAACGACTTTTCACTTAATAGACAAGAGCTCGGACTGACATCAGTCATAAAAGCGCATTGATATTGTTGATGTCTAAATTAAGCACGTGTGATTTAAAAACTGACTACATAAGAAAGTATAACAATGCTCTTTGTAGAGAGTGTGAAATCCAAGTTGAAAATATGGAAAATATATCAATGTAAAACGTTAACGTAAAAAGCCTAAAATTCAAAAACGCAATTAGAAGCAAACTAATTTAAAAGCCTAAAAATATTTATGAAAATTAAGATTGCCCAATTTCTTTAGTAGCGAAAGATATGCAACACAATGCCCATGGGAGGGCAGTACCACTTAACATGGGTAGGAAGCGTCTCCATTTTTTTTTGTCTATGATTTGGATTCGATATTAGATTTTTGGGTCTGAAATATTTTTTTGGATCTAAAAATTTAAAACCTTGTATTTTTGGGTGAAATATTAAGAAATAGAAAAGAAATGTTAATAAAAAGAAGCTGCAGGAAACAAAATTGCATCATAACATTGCATCAAAATTGCACCATGCTATAATATTTTAGGGTCAGCTCAAAATTTCCTACCCAAGTTATATGGTACAAAATAACAAAGCAAAATAACTTGTGTGTTAGGAAGGTTAAGAAGTACAAAAGTTTGAAAAATTAGTTTTCAATTTTAAGAAAGTAAAATGATCCAAAGTAGCATGTTGGTAAAAGAAATTGCATCTGCATTTCTGAAAGTGGTATGTTGGTCAAAAAAATGTGTTTGGTCCTTTTGGGCATAACTTGGCAATGCCAAGTTAATGAAAATAATAGTCTTTTTTGGAAGCAGTTAATATATTGCCAAGCCATTTTATTATTGAAAATTAAAAAGTTTACCTTTGTCCCTACACAAAAACTTATTGCTTTGGATTTTGGATAATAACTCGACACGATTTAGTAAGCAAAGTTCATTGTTCCCATACCTCTGGACAAACATATGGGGTCAACAATGTTATCGTACTTGCTCGTCCCTGAAAATCAGCCCAAAATTAAGAGCAACACGCAGCCTAACCTGCCCTTATACAAGAAACGACCAAGTGACGACTACGTGAACGACTAAGTGACGAGTAAACGACCCTTTATAACTTTTTACCAAGAGAGCTATGCTTACCAAACTTGGCACATATGAAAAATATCACAATCCAAACATTACTTATTTTATCCATTTCACGTGATCAAGCAATTATGTCATCAAAATTGCAGCAAGAACAATACAACATTTGCATTGGTAGCTTTGTTTTTGCAAAAACGAGCGTTAATGGCTAATCAAAGAATTCCCAACAGAAATATAAAACGAGATATGTTAGCTGTCCTTCAAGCAAGAAGTTGATCTTTTAGGCCTAAACGAATTTTAAATATTTTTTTGTTTTGCCTTATGTATTCACTAGACAGGTAAGATTAGAGCACAAATTCTGGACTTGAAATCCCCAACTTTTTGGGATCATTGAAACGAGGCTTTAAGAGTTTTCTTTTGCTGAAGTTGGAATTTGCCAATTTTTTGATGTTCAAATTACGATTACCAGGCAGAAACTCAAAGTCCAGAAATCTTCTTGAATTTTTATGAGTCGTAGTTTAGCCTTGCATAACTATGACGATAGTGATAAGTCTAGGTGTTCATTAAAAGTGGGGAAAAGTGTTTTAAACTTGCGCATGAGTACTATATGAATGCCTAAACCTTTGTTAAATAAAAATTTTGTTTTCAATATGACATATCATCCAATATAACAAAAAACACATTCTCGACCAAAATACTCCAATGAATGTTGTGTTTTTTGTAAATTGCTTCATATCTAAAAAAATTAAGGAAAAGTTTTGCTATTCAAAATTTATTTTACTAAACGTTATAAAAATGTTTCTTTTCTCAGTTTCTAATCAGTCATTTTGAAAAATTTGCATTGTGTTCACATATTTATGTTTTTGTGTGCTTTGTAAGCAAAAATGAGCATTAGAAAAAAAAATTAAAAATCCATCACTACCAACGCAACAGAGAATCGAATGAATTACAGGTCCAGGGCTTGTTAAAGAAAACGGAGAAGTCTTATACTTTTTGTCATGCTGTTGCTTTGATATATCTTAAAGCACTCGCATAAAAGTTGGATTTAACAGGTTTAAAAGTATTTGAAGATTTATGTGGTGCGAGCTCACAGTTAGCCGGCAGCACTCACTTCCAGTATGAAATTTCTAGTTAGGATTTATTAAGACTAAAATAAATAATTTTTGTAAACCATTTGAGAATCAAATATGTTATCCCCTGGTTGGAGTTTGATTAAAAAAAACCATTTTACGTTGTAATATAGATAAAAACTTCAAGAGTTGTACAGCTCAAAAACTGGCAGGGGCAGAATCAGCCCCATTAGGCTTGACAGGGTTAATCTTTCGTCTGATATTTTGGTAAAAATTTCCTCCATGGGCTTGCGTTTCAAAACTCGTGCAGATCACAATACAGTGTCAATACAATAAGTTAAGGATGCCAAAGATCATTTTATTGACACTTTGAACCCTATGCTAATGTTGAAACTTTCATCTTCTACAAACAATTACATTTTTTTTATAAGAAACTTTTTATATGAAACTCACTGGCGAAACCCATGAAAATTTAAGAACCTTTTATTATTGAATGAGAAACTGCTAAGAAATTTTTGAAATTTTTAGCGAAGATTACATAATGCTTAATGATTTTAGTGGAGTGAAGATGATGTTAGATGATCGATTCAGTGAAGACTTTTATCCTGTACAATATATACCCAGTTT
The DNA here is from genome assembly GCA_036873815.1 of Phacellophora camtschatica. NCBI lineage: Eukaryota > Metazoa > Cnidaria > Scyphozoa > Semaeostomeae > Ulmaridae > Phacellophora > Phacellophora camtschatica. The sequence continues at coordinate 3,435 of JAYJMH010057082.1, read as the reverse complement.
CTCTAATGTTTTTGCTGAAAAAAAGAATGCATAGTAAAAAATGGAATTTTTTATATACAATTAAGAAACATTTATGAAACTTTTACTAGTGAAAAAAGTCAAAAATGGTCCAAAATTAAGAAATATTTTATATACAATTAAGAAACATTTATGAAACTTTTACTAGTGAAAATTAGTCACAAATAGTCCAAAATTAAGAAATTTTCACTAATGGAGCTTTAGCCAGATTTCTTATTAAAAGAACGTGTACAACAATATGCAGGGAAACTTTTAAGAGATTCTTGTGATGAGGATCCAATGTGGGCACATAATTTTTCGAAGAACTAAAGTTAAGTTGAATGTAGAAAAATGTATCAGGCATCAAGTCACCAATTCGAGTATGTATTTTTTCAGTTTTAAACGCTCTGGTACGAGGGTAGATAATTGGCGACAAAAATGTCTCTATAACTGTTATCAAACGTTTTTGACAAAACTTCAAAATTGTGAATAGATTACAAAACATTTTTTCTTCAAATCTGCACTGCAGCCAAAATTTATAATTTCACACAGTAGCTTAAGTGATTTAGAGGTGAAAGTTGACACCTTTTGGAAACCAACTGCATGTGAAATTGTGTGATGCCCACGTTTCTAGAATGGAATGTTGGTTGGTCAGTCAAGCCTTTCCACCTGGACCATCCCTGCTATGACTGTTATTTTTAGCTCAAAAGGAGGATTTAGAAGCGATAAAAGGTGATATCAACATTGAGGGTCCAAGTAACTAAATACAGCTACGAATTTGATACTTAGCCGGATGTTAAGATCTTTTGTACAAAACATCAGCGGCGAAAGAGTTATTTCTGTCCTGCTTGGGCTAATAACACGATTGTCTCATCTGATGCAGTCAGGTACATCGGTGGCAAACGACACATGTCTGATTTAAAAGATTGAGAGCAACAATTTTATTCAAAATTAAGCCTTTGGTTCATGACTGTGGCTGCGCTGACAACGGGATATTGCTGAACGAGTATTGCAGGGGATTGCAGAGTTTTACCTTGAAGTAAGTAAAGGCTTTTGTAATTGGTTGGGAAGTTTAAACTTTCCTTAATACATTTGATTTTCCTTATGTTTCTTTACGTTTGTTTGGGCATTTCCTCTGAAGCATTAATTTCTCTTCAACCCATCTATTAAAAATGAACGGTCCCAGGAAGTAGTGATTTAATTCGAAATATGTGTACAGTATTTTCATGCAACACATCATGAAAGTCATTCGCCAGAGTAGTTTGGCAATGCAGAGGCAAAAAAGTGATACAATTTACATTAAACATAAACATGTCATTGCAAGATTGCATTAAGCTACGACGAGTTGAACAAGCTGCAGTCAAATTCGGTTATAGTCACTCCGTTTAAAAGTCACACATACAGGACAGTAACCTGAAGATATTTATCCTAAATGTTCAACCGTGACAAATTTTAAGAAATTTTCCCCACTGAACGTTTCGGTTTAAAGGGAAAGTTATAGTGGGTCTTGGGGTACTCTCCAGAGGAAATTTTACGGACAACTTCCATTCATATTGGCTTAAAATGCAACCAAGCCCTCTAAACCAATCCATGACAAGAATGTTTTCGATGGAAAAAAGGTTTTTGTACAGATATATTATCACTGCACATTTTTACTGTTTTATCACTGCACATTTTTACTATTTATCATTGCACAAATTTTTTATCACTGCACACTAGAATTGTGTATGTGCTCAACATTATTTAGTTGTGTTCAAAACATTATTCAGTATGTACTGTACATAAAGAAAAAATTCAGTTTACTGCACACCTCTACACAACCCCGTGGGGGGGGGGGGGTACACGTTCTACGGTCGGACGGGAGTGTGTCGTTGAGAGTTTATAAACCCACCCATCATCTGAAATGTTCAAATTTTCGTGTATACCCAACATTAATGTTGTGTTCCATTCCAAACCAACGTTAAGGACAATTATTGATATCTAACTAAACATTGAAGCATTCTTGCTGAAAATCCGACCCATGTTTAGAGAATTTTGCGTTCAAACCCATCCTTATCGGTGGCACATACCCGTACTCACATAGGGTGTACCAAATGGAACAAAAGTTTTTAATGTTTTAATTAGTTCAACCCCATCAATGAAAAAACTAATATTTCTGGCGAAAAATTTAGGTAGTTAAACGCCTTACAATACTTTCTATGAAAGAACCTTGAAAACTAAAGTTTCTTCGGGACTAGGAATGTAGTAATAACATGCACTTTTTTTTATAAGAACGTCGATTTGTGGAGTTAAGCCTCGAGCGTTCATATAATTTCAGCGATTTCAGCCTAAAGATGTTCTGATTATTTTCTTATGTAACCCTAAAGTTGGAATGTAGGAAGATAATATCTTTTGAAGATAACACAATATTTGGAGTCTTTTCAGTCTTTCAATGTTCTTGCTGTTTTCTTAAATTTATTCTTAATCTCAGCATGGGCATTGTTATAAAAACGTTTCTTATAAAAACGTTTTCTCTTTTAAGCAGTTCCTTACATAACAAAACGTGTGAGCAAAAAATAAATAAATGAAATCGATATTTGGAAATCGCACTTACGTCAAGTTGATTGTTCATCATATTTCAAAACGTTTTGAGAGACGAAAAAATATTGTAAACTACATATTTTCTTGACCATCTGAATGCAAGATTTAACTTTTTTAAAGATTTACAAGTACAAGATTTCATTACATTGTATTAACTGCAGGAAGATTAAATGTAGAAACATCTTCGTAATAATTTCCTATGGTTAGTTAGATATTTTTATATGTGAGAAAATCGCTTGTAAGAAACGATGATGAAAAATTGAGAAACTCTGATACTGAATTTGAGAACTGAAATAAACTTAATTGACTTTAACGTTTTAGTTGAGTGATTGGTATTGATTCTGTTACTGGTATTTCTATTGTCTTTCTATCGCTATTCTATCCAATTGGCTCGCATTAACGAATATACATACCGGGTGTCCCAAAAATATGTAACAGGTTTGATTTAGGCTAGTGCTTTTTTAATTACTTTCTTTAACGTTGGTTGTACAATAGTTATGACTAACTATACATTAATCTAATTAATTTATACTAACTATAAACTAATCTACATATAAGTTGTAAATTAACATTAACAGTCAATAAATTTATAATGATAAAGACGTAAAATTAATGTAAATTTCGTAAATACGTATCTAATTCTAAACAAAGTTACGCAATGTCATAAGTAGCTGTGTCATGTCATATGTATCCAATATTTTGTACATGTGGTTTGCATATACTACATGTGCAATTGAATGCTTGAAAATTTTTGAAGTTTCCAATAGTTTGTGAATTTCTCATATTTTCTGGAATTGAGTGCCATATTTCTCTACATTTGTATGATATGGAGTTAAATCCATATATAACTGTTCTAGG
>JAYJMH010057071.1:0-12733 GCA_036873815.1 Phacellophora camtschatica | reverse complement strand
GAAATATTGATTGTATATTTTATTGTACTTGATAAGTAAACATTCTTTTCAATGACAAGTATTTTTAATAATACGTACAAGTGTTAATGGGCATCAGAAGCACTATTCTGACATGAAACTGTTTGATTTTGTTATTTTCTGATAAAGCAGAAACAACAACCTCAAATTGTATACCATAGTATATTTTTATATTTCAACAAGCTTGTGTTTCATACAGGTGTCCCACATTGTTGTGTGCCTTTGGCAACAGATTTTAATCTAACGAAATCTAAACAGCTTTCAAAAGTCACCCGTTAATTCAAGCCACAGATTATCTGTTAAAAATAGAGTTGAATGGGAATTTGAAAATATCTTTTCACTAACTGTTTTTCCATCTTTAAATTCATAATAATGATCATTTGTTCACCTTGATATTCTTGTCATCTTTTCATTGCAAAATTTTGATTTTAATTGTTCATATGTTAACCTACTTTTATCTATGAATTTTCTTGGTAGTTTATCGTTCACCTAAATCTTTAGTTCACCTTCCGGTCACCTTATTCTTTTTCAAATTTTCAGTCATATCTTGCGACAATATGCAACAATCTGATGAAATATTGATTGTATATTTTATTGTACTTGATAAGTAAACATTCTTTTCAATGACAAGTATTTTTAATAATACGTATAAGTGTTAATGGGCATCAGAAGCAGAATTCTGACATGAAACTATTTTATTTTGTTATTTTCTGATAAAGCAGAAACAACAACCTCAAATTGTATACCATGATCAAAATTGTATACTATGCATTTAAGCTCTGCATAATCGGGTAAGATAGGAGTTTTACAAATGCGCATGCATGTTTCATTTTGCATGGTATCTTTGGCAATTCAATGAAGAATGAAAACAAACATGGACAATGTAATGGTGTTACCAATTCTATGCCAAGAAAGCCGTTGTTAACATACATACTCATACATTCATATTCCAACACGCGTAATATAACATATGGCTGTATTTATGCTAATATTAAAAATAATTTTTTGATAAATACATTTGTCAATGAAACGTAAACGATTAAAAATGTGAAAATTTAAACGAAATCATAATACATTTAAACTTTCACTGCAACTTTTAATTTTTTATTTATAGTGGATATGTAATCATAGCGATTGAAAACAATGAAATAATAAAAATCCTTGATTTCAAAATCTAACTCTAATTTGTCAAGGGTATGGCAAGGTTCAAATCACCGTTTCACAATACTTTTCCAGCCGTTTGACTGTAATTATAAATGTGATACAAGTATTTATGCTCATGGTATAAAATCATTTAATTTGTAGCAGGTGATTTTGACGCTTGACCGAGTTCGTATTTATACAACTTAGCTGGTCAAGTGTTTCGAACATTTTTCATTGAAATTGACCAGAGATCAGCTACATAACACAGAGTTCATCGTCGTTGGATTTGAGGAGAAATTATATCGTTCATGTTAGCTCGAGATGAATGATGGTATCTTCTCGTTTGCGATTAACGATGTTGTTTTAGCCGAATGGGGAAGCAAATTGTACTATGCGAAGATTTTATCAGTCGATAGGATGAGTTCAAAATGTCGCTTAATTTTTGACGATGAATCCCAAGAAGATGTCCGCTTCTCGCTTATTCATAGTGGTTAGAATTTCAAATTTGTTTTTATAACTTTCGTTATATTTTTGCTGTCGTTAAAATTCATCAGTGGGTAATTGCTGCGAATTGTTAATGATAGAAGCGTTAATTAAAATTTATATCACAAGGATATCATTTTTGTGTACAGCTACATTAGAAGGGGGGGGGGTGTTGCGATGAGATTGCGATCGCGGTGGGATTGCGGCAGAGTGCTTGGGCTCCTTTCGGGCCTTACCGTTTGGGGAGAAGTGGTGGCTGTTTGCGCCGGCTGTTTTTAGGAATTGGAGCCTATGCTCCCTCTTGATGTTCTGATTTGTTTTTATCTTCTTTTATGCTTTAACGATTAGTTGCTTTGTGTGTGGCTTTCATAGTGAGGACCCGCTGACTTCGAGTCGTTCCTTCTATGATTGTCATAGTATAATGTAAATTTAGTTTGTATTTTATCCTTGTAGGTTGTTTTCAAATGATTTATTTTTAAAATGCGAAATTTTGGACCGTTTTTGTAAATCGTTGATGATCACTCTGATATTGCAAATCCATAGCAGTGGCTGCAAGACAGAAATTTGAATTGGAAGAGCCTCGGTGAACTCGAATTTGAGTTCTTCGAGACTCGGAAGAGCACCGAGATCACTGTGCTATGTTCAGTTAAAGTAGGGCCGTCGGAAGTTGCTGCAGATTGGGGGAGCCTATTATCAGCAGAAAGAAAGAGAACGAAGGTTTAATTGAAAATGCAATAAATCTGCATTTATCTAAGTTATAGGTGCTCCATTGGTGCCCCATAATTGTGTATAGTTAGAGTAATCTTAGCCAACGAATAGGCTTACTAAAAAACTCCCCGAGTAGAGTCTATGCAAGCTACACACTCAGCTAGTATATGCCTCTTTTTGAATTTATCAAGCAAGTCACTGTTCATAATGTTATTCATGTGGTCAGGTGAGATCATTAAGTATATTGTCGCAAAAATAAAGTATATAGCCTGTAATGAATTGTTTTTTTTTTAATTTTTTGGTTCTGCATAAAATGTAGCAACCAGTTCCAAATACCTATCAATGATGGCTTGATTTTTTATTGTTGCTGCCATTTTCACACAAACAACGCAAGCTATTTCAAGCCCTCCTTGCACCAAAGGAGATCGACGATAATTAACTGACGAGAGCTGCGCATACATAGTTGCCCCTCGATCCAACAAGAATTTTGAAGCTCTAGAAATATCTTTTAGCAATTTGTTTTACATAAAACTGCTTCAAACTTTGCTGTAAACATGTATGAAATATTTGGAGACACCAAATATAAAATCTGATAAAAAATCAAATTCGCGAAAGTATATTCGCGCGAAATATAAGATCTTCCTTTATTCGCGAAAGTTAATTCAAAATTTCTTAAAGTACTCAACCACCAACAATGCAAACACCAGGAATTTGAACACTGTTAAAGATTTTGTTGATTTTGAAACCCAAAAGGTGGCTTTTAAATCTCTGAAAGGTTAGGTACCATGAATGACATATTTACGAAAGTCAGTTTAGCAATCAAAAGCATCAACAGGACAGATAATTCTAAACACCTGTGGGGCTAACAAGGAGGTCATGGAATAGAATGAGAATTTACATGATGAGGGCCAAGCTTAATTAAACTAATTTTTTATAAGAGATATATTATAACCGCTGACAAGGAAGTAGCCTCTTCCAGAAAATTAAGAAACTCTACTAGAAAGTATAAAAAGCCAAACCGCGTAGTTAAGAAACTTTTTCAAATTTTAAATCAGCTTTCTTCTATGTTTGGTTATCATTTTGCAAAATGTTTATGAACCAAAATGTATAACGTACTGCATTGACAAGGAAACCTAAAGACAAGGCTCCTTATAAAAAATTTGTTTAGTTTTTAGCACCATTCTTGCTGTTTGTTTTTTGTTTTGACAACCTTGGATGAGGTGAATATCTGAAAATATTGCAGGTATATCTTCATTCGCACAGCGATACGATAGACGCTGCTGCAGATGTTTACTGTACTCTACTGGCGTAGTATAACATTTACACACAGGCTACGATTCCCGAAGTTTTTAAGATGATTATCATAGCGTTCATAATTAAGTGTAGTGTCTTTTCAAAAATATGTGTGTATTGTAACGAAAACGATTGCTGCATTGAAACACTTCATTGAAACTCTTCTTCTTTTCAAGGAGGTATGATTAGTAAATTGCACCCCCGGCCACCCATGAATTAATGAATAGAATAGAAAACACGATGTGCACTTGCTCACGGTCATATTTGTTCATGTATTGGTGTTGTATATTCTATAAAAGGCAAACTATTATTGCACACTGTTTCAAAATTGCTCAAATTGAACAGAGATGCTCTTAGATTAGTGCTTGATCATGGATGAGATATGACGACACAAGTTATTCTCAGATCGATGTATGATAGGTGATATTTGCACACTGAAGAAGTTCAATAAAGGTTGAATTTAATTGATGTGTAGTTGATGTTTAGTCGATTTGCAAGGAGAAACTGGTTTGAATGCATTCTGAGTTAAGTAAAGATGGCTAAGCTATTTGGATCGTGAATACCGGAGTGAACGAGTGAGCAATGATAACTTACTGTTAATTGCCATTATGTTCCCTAAAAAAAATATTTTCTATAAAACTGTGCTAACGTATATATAGAAATAACACGAAATTAAGCAAATGATAATACAGATACCAAGGTGCCAAACACAAGCTAGATATTGATAAAGTGAGCCATTATTCACCCATGCCAAGCTGCCAATCAAATTCTCACCTCGTGCCTCAACTAGGTTGGACAAACGAACAGGAGGTCCCGACAAAAGACGTGTTTGGGGGAACACACGTTCAATTAACGACAGTTCAAGAAACTTTAAATTAGAGTTATTTAATCTCAGGGTCACGTTTTTCCGATTCAGATAAACATTGGAGATAACAACTTCATTCGAAACTTTTTTTCTTCTCACTCATCTGACCAGTCAAAACTCGCTTCGCCTACTGATGCTGCGAGAGCAAGTTTTTAAAGTTTAGGGACAGGATGAAGTTTTGTATAGTTAGGACATAGAGTTAAATTGTAATTGATCTTACATCGGACATTAATTCTATCTGAGCATATTTATTTCGTACAATTCATGCCACATCGTAAAAATATTATTTATTTATTATTATTAGCAAAAATTGCTTTGGAGGACTAGATTCCTTTGAGACAACAGCTTTTGAATCATGTTTTGCATCAAAATCAACCATTTCTTTGATAGTTAGTAATCGACAAACTTTGAATTATTACCAAATTATTACTTTATTTTTAAAATTATGACATTAAGAAGTAAGTAAAATTATTTTGAAAGATATTTTAATAAAAACAAGAAAGCAAAGATTTGAAATTCTTTGTGATATTGAGGGAGTTTCTTTCAAGGAATTAAAAAAAAATGAAATTGGTTCATAATGAAGGTCTTTGGTTTTTATTTTGTTTGCTATCAAGTTAGATGACCATGATTAATAAAAAATAGGTTTTTTCTTTTGAATATTATGATACTATGGAAATGGTACTTAGAAGTTAATGAATCGTGAATTGCGCAAAATATCGTTCACGAATCGAAATAGGGTCGTTTGCAAGCTTAAATAGGGTCATTTGCAAGCAAAAATAGGGTCGATTGCAAGCTAAAATAGCGTCGATTGCAAGTAAAAACAGAGCCGTTCACCAGCTAAAGTAGGGTCGTTCACAAGCTAAAATAGGGTAGTTCTCAAACTGAAATAGGGATGTTTGCAAGCTAAATAGGATCGCTTGTAAGCTAAAATAGGGTCGTTCACAAGCTAAAATAGGGTTGTTCATAAGCTAAAATAGGGTTGTTTGCCAGCAAAAATTAGGTTGTTTGCAAGCTAAAATAGAGTTGTTCACAAAATAAAATAGGGCCGTTTACAAACTAATATTGGGACGTTAACAAGCTAAAACATAAGCTAAAATAGGGCCATTCCAAAGCTAAAATAGGGTCTTTCAAAAATTATAATAGGGTTATTTAGAAGCTAAAATGTGGTCATTCACAAGCTAAAATAGTTTCGTTTGAAAACTAAAATAGGGTTGTTAGAAAGCTAATCTAAGGTAGGGTTGTTTACGAGTAAAATAGGGTCACAATTGTTAAATGTCATTTTACAATTGACCAAGGTTTAAAAGATTGATACGTTTTCAACAAGCTGGCAGGTGTTGTGAATGTTTGGTTTGTGAAAAAATCATAATCACAATAAAGCAAATAGTTGCACATATATACCTGCTTAAATTTGCGTCCTTCTTGGTGAACGGAAAAGCTTTGCATAACGTTTTTCTGCAAATATTCAACTTATCCCGAGTGATCATCGCCTATAAAAGTTATTTTAGATCGCAAAATTTAATTTACATTATATACGAAAAACTGGGATAGGAACAGGCTGCGTTCACGCTATACTGGATGACCTTACCATTGTTAAATACTGTTTTCTCTGTAGTCAACTTAAAAGTTGATATCTAGTTATATATTATTCCGGCATCGAGAGTCGAGATATTAATTCTGAAAGCTCAAATTTGCCTCCAGCCCAAAACCAGAGTTCTAGATGTTGGTCTAAACTGCGTCTTTGGATCTCCTGAATCACAGCCTTCTACGAAATGAATTTAATGGTGCTTGGAAACACACTAAGACAGAAATCCAAAAACTGACAATTAAACGCTTATTTATGGATGCAGCCACTTTGAAGTGCTTTCTCTTTTTTCAGCGTTTTTAAAGAAAATCTATCAAAATAAAACAGCTATTTTAGTTTTCAAAGTATTAAATCATGGGCAACTGATTTTCAAGATTCTTTTTGGAATAATTATTCAGAAATTATTTCAAAAGCAAAGTATGTTGTCTGAAAAAATCCTACAAGGCGACCCTCCAAGAGCTTAGGCCAAAATCAAAACCTCTGGTTTTGGGTGGGAAGCAATTTTGAACTTTAAATGTTATTATCTAAATTCTCTTTGGACCAATATCGACAGACTAGGTTTTCGTTTTCAAATTAACTATTGAGGATTACTTAGATGGATATTTTTTGATGAACATTTTTTGATGGATATGAGCGATATCCTCAGCACTAGCCTTGATCAAACCTGTTGCAATATTTTAGGGACATCCGGTATAGTTTGTTTTCTCTGTATGGTTTTAGAGTGAGACCATGTTTGGTTCATGCGTTGACACGAGTTGTAAACGCAGCTACGAATAAGAAACCCACATTTTACCTCAAGCCTATCTTATTATTCGTGGGTACTGTATCCACTGTAGGTCTATATGTGATGCGAAACAATTTGATGTTTTTTTTTATAAAATACGTTTATGTTGAAAACAATTGAAGAATGCAGTACTGCTTAAATGACTGCATAAATAAACTGCAGAAATGCTTATTAAATTCTTCTCTTCGATATTTTTAGTGAATGAGACAACTGCAGAAATCGTCTGTGTTGTGTGCAAAGAAGATTGTACTTCATCCAGTAATGAGATTGTTTTATGTGATACTTGTTCTATTGGTAAGTTAATTTTTTTAATGCCTATTTTAAACTAGATAAAAATACATGTTTCATTGTTGTTCAAAGTGCCACAATTTGAAAACGTGGATGTTCTGAAACAATTTGTTTTAATGGAAAACTCTTCACGGAGAAAACAATGACGTAACAATTTTTTCTTTAACAAAAGAAAACAACATTTGACTCACGCTGCGCTGCGTCACAATAAATATAGCAATGAAAATGTAAATGGAAAATGTTTATTCTTTAAAAGCGCAGTGATTGAAATAAAAACGTCTACATCGCCAACCCATGTTTTTGTACATTTTAAACGGAGTGATGGAAACGGAGACTGAAGGTGAACTATCATGAGCCATAATGCAGTGCAGCGTGTTAGCCAAGTCTAATGGGTAATCATTGTTGGCCATTGTAAATCTGCTGTGCTATTAAAAGGAAGGTCAAAAAGAAGGTGTGCATAAAAGGTACAAATATACTCTTAGAGCACATATAATTTTGACTCGCCAAGCTCTTTATTTGACCAACTATGTTATGGAAAAAGAGCTTAAAGGTTAGTAGCTATTCATTGTATAGTAGTTATTCATTGTATCTGGTTAGCCAGGTCTAGTAGGTGATCATTGTTGGCCAATGTTACTATCTGAACTGGGAAGAGCACACAGCAGCTCTCTCCACCAAGGTATCATGAGAAATTGGTATTCTAAAACACCTCAAAAAGATTCTTCTAATTGATTCCCTAAAAACATTACACATTTGTATGGTGTAGCCTCATTTTAGATATTGCTGTTCAGTCTGGGGTTTTAGTGGTACTACTGAGCTAAAGCAGCTCCAAAAGCTGCAAAACAGAGCTGCTAGAATAGTAACAAGCGCCAGTTATCATGCTTTGGCGGGGTCTTGGATGAAAGACCATTGATGATCTCATTTATGATGAAACAAAATTAATTGTCTTCGAGTTCCTAAATTATCTGACTCCCGCTTACCTGAGTAAACGTTTGACAAAAACTCTGCCTGTAGTTTTCATACTTTATTGGCAAGCCGTTAGATTGATCACATGTAATTTTGCCTTTGTTTTTATTGATTGTATTCATCCGGCTGAAATTGATCGTACCGATATTGTTTTGAGCAGTAGGTATAGATTTTAAAATCTAGTGACGTAGAGCAATGTCAAAAAGGGGTGGCGAAACGACTGGATTTCTTTGCTAGACTTTTCACTCCACTTTTTGCATTTTTTGAGAATCTCGACTTCTATCTCTTATCTCTCGATTCCCCCCCCCCCCCCTGCAAAATGTGCCAAAACGAAATAACACAAAGTTAGGAAAATGGCAATATGAGGTGTTCAGGTCTGTTCTGTTTTGTCGCTATGCAAATTGATCAAAAACGCTAATGCGCAGCTCATGCTCGAAATTGCAGACCACCTGGCCAAACTACTAGACTTGACTCAAAAACACCTTTGAGCAATAGAAGTTTACTCAAGCTTCACTCTGCAATACTATACACGCTCGACACAGCTATAATCCTGTAGAAGAGGTGGCCAAACGACTAGACTTTTTACTAGATTTTTTGTTCGGTAAAAAATCCAATGAAAAATCAAAATAGCCTTTCGGGCATAACCCTTCACTTTTAATATCTTGCTTGACGAAATCTGCTCAATAATTTCCAATTTCTCAATGATATCATGTTTAGTTTTTTCTCAAAAGAGTTGATGTTTCTAATAAGCTACTGAAAAATGGCTGTTCATTCTTAAGAAGTTTTTTCAAATTGAAATTTTGATAAAAATTGACCAAATAATGGCAAAAACGCACACAATTACAGCTATAGAGTCGATGGCATCAAGAAATCTAACAGCAAAAGCTGATGATGTCAGACTTTATCTTAGTACAAAAGAATATATTGTAAATGCGTATGACATGAAGTTTCATTCTGAGATTTTTGACTGAATAGTCATTCCTTTACGATGACGGTTGATTGAAAAATGATATTCTTGCGTCTCAAATTTTAACCATATATATATTCAGCATTTTACAAAGTCAATTCAAATTTTTAGTGTGATTTTGAGGTTTAATTTCGTTATTAAGCCTTTTCATTTCACATATACTCTAGTGGGTGAAACTTAACTCTTATTGAACAGATTTTTTCAAGAAAGGAATTAAACGTTGACTTGAGCACAGGTAGCGAGAAAAAATTGTTATAAAATAAATAAACTTATCTTTAAATGGTGTGTCTGTCTGCCGTCTTCTGTTTTGTTTTAGACCTAGCCAAAATAACAGCCAACATAAAATCTAGCTTTTACTGCACACAGACACACCATTTAGAGATAAGTTTATTTAATTTATAATAATTGTTCCTCACTACCAGTTTATTGAGGCTCATTTTATGAATAAAAATTAAAAATAAATATCAAGGCCTGGTCTCCACAGAAGCTACGAAAACGCGTAACGTTATGGGACAGACTAATTAACGTAATAAGGCAACAAAATTAAAGTTTAACCAATAGTGTCAGTTTTAGCAGGTCAGGTTTTCAACTACAGCAGATGTTGTGATTTGATTAAATCAAAATTGAATCAGTTAAAAGTTGAACGTCAACCAATAATTCCATTATTCATTTTGCTGCATAATTATGGTTTGCCACTTCTTGCCTTTTGATTGATTTGCCCTGAAAGAAAGCAAATTTTTGTAACAGGTTGCAAATTCCATGGTAAATGATCTTTCCTTGCTACTTGAAGACATTTGATTGGCTACTGGGTTATGTGCAGGTTGTGTTTAAGGTGCAGGTCTGTACGAAATTTTGAAAAATGTTTTATGCATCATTGTACGTGGGCCAATCAAATGCCGACATGTAACGAGATTTGAGTGAAACCATGGCCTTGCCAAGAGACTACGGATTTATAAACTTCTACAGGTGGAGTCTTCTACAATACATCTTACAAATTGTTACAAAAATAAGTGAAATAATTTATGCAGCCAAAATATTGTGAATCCTGTTATTTGAGAAATCAAAGACAAACCTTTCATAGTTATGTCAATTCTTGCGGCAGTAAATTAGACCTCTGCCAACAATGACAGGGACACTCAGCAGGTTTTTATAGGGTACTGTGCATTTGTATATACCACGAACAAATTTTGGATTGAAATGAATGTGGTGGTTGACATTTTGTTTTTCTAAATTCCATTTGGCAAAGATTTTGATGAGAACTATATAAAGTTTGATTTTTCAAGAACAGACAATGCAAACAGAAGATAAAAGCCAGTAAATAGAAATGTGGCATTTTCAGCTAGGCAGAATCATGGAAACATTACGGTCGCATAGTCACTGACCAGAAGAAGGTTGAAAAAGCAAAGCAAAAAAATTTGACACACCCAAACCACGCCTATTTTCCAATTGTTTAGCGAGGAAGGTTTCTAAAGGTTAAACTTTACGCTTGGAGGAAGGTTGACCACTTTTTTCGACTCTGCAAATAGGATACCTTCTCGTCTGAATGCCAACCCATTTCCACCACGCAAAAGCATTCCTGGCAATTTGAGGTATTTTTGTACCAAATGCTCTCATTTTTTATCTTTTTGTTAAAATGGAAGGCGTTCTTTCAACTTTGTTAAAAAAGGAGCCAACATGTTAGACTTCAGTGTAGTGTTTGTAACAAAAAACGAGACTTGTGGCACGTCTGACAACAGGACTATGTATCGGTCAATATCGATAGAAAGTTTGGTTACCATTTCTATTACAGACTTTCCGTTGCTTTTATGGAGGTGGTTTGATTTAACACAAATAAAGTGTGAGATTTAAAAATCTACCTGAGATCAATTGCTTTCTGGAATGAACAATTTGTTCCTACATAACTTGATGATCTTAGTAAAATGCATCTCAAACGACTTTTTACAATAATCTGGGTATTGTTATTCTGCCAGGAAAAGACTATTAGTAGAAAGGTAACGCTCGGCGGCATCCACGAGTGCGGTAATTCCCTATCAACTTCACAGAGTGTCTGTAATTCAATGAATATGGCTTTAAATTATTTCTGATGTTCAATTAATAGTTGTTTTGAATCATAAATTAATCATAGCATAGCACAGAATGGGTCATTGTGTCTTCTTTTCATAACAAGCAGGTTGGTCTTTTCTGGATACTTTCTATTAAAAATTTACTAGCATATATTATGTTCGAATAACGTTTTCACATTTTTCAAACACCTGAATATGTAAGAAGCTTGGATGAATCAAGGATGTTAACATTTTGCTGCAAAGACATTGCCTGACGCCTCAAGAGTCAGTATCGGCAAGTGTAATGCGATACATACTATTTGTTATGATACAAACAATATATTGGCAGTGCGCATAAAATAAGCCCTCTTTTCTTGTAAGTCGATTTTATGGCTTGAGCCTATCAAAGGTTTAAGCATTTACAACCATTTCATTTTGAAGGTTTTTAAATAGCTTTATTTAATATTTTACTTTAAGCCTGGTTTTCAGAAATCGAAATTTATCGAAATTCATCGGCGGCGACAAATTCAACGGCGGCAAGATAATGATCGGCGATGTCCGAAGAACCTCAGTTTTCTTTCTTTAGCGATCTCGATGCCTCATAAGTTCGAAGTCGGAATCAAAATAAATTTTTGAGATTTTGATTCCGAGAGATAATACTACGTGTTATCCTGGAACTGGTTTTGTTATAAAAACGGGTTTCTTTTGAGGCAGAAAATGTGTGGTTATTTCTATTTTGTTTATACCTATTATTTTGGTGTATGTTCTTCACTGTTATCTTTTTATTTTTTACAGGATTTCATCAGCTATGCCACCATCCAGTGATTCCTGACACTGCTTTAGAATACACTACACCGTGGATATGCCGATTTTGTCAACTTGACCTGAAGAATCCCCACGTCGAAACGAATCCTTTTGACCGATTTATCACAGAAGAGTCTAAGGAAAGAAAAATTGACAAACGGGAGACCGTCAAGGAAAATAGTCAGGATAAAATGGTAGGTATTTTTGTATTACACTTCATTCAACGCTCTAATACATAGTTCTATTGTGGTTCTACCTTTGTACATTAAGGAAAAACATTCAATAAATTTTTGGACTGTTGGCAAGGCAGCGAGGTTTTCAGCGAGATCTCACCTAATTCCCAACTCCCATGTAATTTTGGCAAGTGTTCACATATGAGCAGGCGAACTGGCTCGGTAAGCAATATCTCTCTTTGAGGACTTCCAAGATATCTTTAAGTGGCCTGATAAATCCTAAACTCTGTACTGTCCGCGTACTGAGCCAGAAAAGTGTCAACTATGCATGCGAAATCTTGTTTGCATTGATCAAATTGCATTTATCGAATTATATTTATTAAATTACGCGCCCACTTGACAATTTCTGAATCCCACCTGAATTCAACTTTTGAGGTTCTAATGCTCGAGATGTTCTCGAAGCCTCTCCTTCTTCGTGCCTGTTCTGGGGAAATCATTAAAATTTTAGGGAAGATTTCTCCATAGTTCATAGAAAAAACAGGAGGGTGGACGAAGAATAGGTGTCAAAATGTTTAACGGGGGAATGGATCTTTTCGGATATAAAAGTTGTTCTATTGTGT
>JAYJMH010057060.1:0-12734 GCA_036873815.1 Phacellophora camtschatica | reverse complement strand
GAACCTGAGAAATTCAATGTCACCTGTATAATGTTTCTTCAAAACCTAACCCACCCAACAATTTGTTGAAAATTATTGGGGGGGGGCTGGAGCTCACCCAGCCCCCCCTCCCCCAGTTCCAACGCCACTGATATAGGATGGCAGGATGCTATAGTTTTGTTGTAAAAATAAGATGGTTGGTAGTTGGTAGACACGCCAAGCACAAGCATGGAATGCCAGCAACGAGCACAACAGAACTATTAGGTATTACCATAGGGCATAATAGGTGCGCAAAAAATTACTTAGGCTTAGGCCTATAAAAAAAAGTTATGCGCCCAATTTTTCAACTTTCCAACCTCCTGTGTAGCACATTCTCTCTCTGGCAAGTCATTCCACATCGATGCAATACGATTTGAGAAAAAATGTTTCCTTAAGTTTAATTTGCTGAGGTTATGCTGTAGGTAGTTTAATGCATTTTTGCAAACAATCTGAGTTTAGAATTCGTAATATTGTCCACACATGTCATCACCTTGTTGTTGGTCTCTATCTGACCTTCTTCTTCTCCATCATCTTGATCATCATCCATCACTACTTCAGTCTCGTGTTCCTCGTTCTGCATCATAAACGTGTATACACCCAATCAAAATATTGTTTAAAATAAAAAAAAATACATGCAAACACGTGCAATGACGGCCATCAATACATAGCCTCTATATGGGAAAGGCAACACACATGCAGCCTCGGCCCGAATTTGTTTTTATTTATTACTGGTTTTTCGTTGGTTGGATAGATACCAAATTCTGGATCCTTTTATTCCTGCTACGAACCACACAATGAGACACACCACACAATTAATTTACTGATAATAATATTACTTTTTCATCGTTCTTCTGGAAAATATATCACTGTGGTGGTGCCGGTGTTATGTACTGTATGTATTATTGTTGGTAACTTTGCTTTATCTTTCTTTTAACAGAAATATTCTAGCATTTATATTCATTCCGGCCTTGAGAATGGAGGTGGAATTATTTTGAACAAATATTTGGAACTCGCATCATATTCGAAAACAAAAGGATACAATTTTTCCTGATGGCGTGCCCGAGCACATAAAAATTTTCCCAGAAGAATATGACATTGAATAATGTGGTAAATTGTTTACTTTCAGTTGATTAATTTTGTTTCTGTTCATTTATTTGACACAATTTGCAAGTTTTGCATAGTGTCTTTAATATAAGTCCAAAATTGAGCATCTGATTTTGAAATGACATGAACTTACCATCAACACTAAAAGTTTGAGTCAATGCTTTCTTCCTCAAAACAGGGATTCACCTCACAGATGAAATTTGTCAGGCTCTTTATTTTCATTTTAATTTTCTTTACAAATTTTTCCCAAAATTAAGAAACCCAGAGTGAGCCAAGTTTCATATATAAAAACTGACTGTTGTTATTTATGGGATCAATACATATATATGTATATATATATATCAGTACAGTCTAAAGCTGTTCCAGATTGGGGGGCCAATTGTTCTTAGAACAATGGAGGACAAAGGTTTGATTAATCAATTGTTTGAAATCTCTGTAGTGGCCACAACCACTTCTGATGGCACTGTATGTATAAAATATAAGGAAATCATTTAATAACCAAAATATAACCGAACTCGAAACTTGCTAAAATGCACACAAACTTTTTCTAAAATGGCTCTAGATTGACAAGTTTACAGTAACGGTTGCATTTATGAGAGCTTATAGTTGCTTATTGGTAAAGTTGATAGGTTGCCAGCACAAAACAACAGTCCATTTTTGGAAATACAGCTATGAAAAAGCAAGCTCATGGTCACACAGTATGCGTCCACTTAAATCAAGAAGCAAAAAGCTTATTCTCAGACATTTTGTAAGAGAAATGAACAAAGCATTCCGTTTTTTCAGAAATTTCGGTGCTATTGTCCAAGCAATTAAACCTGTGTTCTTCACATATTTGCAAAAGATTCCAGGAATGTATTCCTCCACAGCTACCCATTCATTTGATTCTGACAGTTTGCGAATATCACCTGAGTTGTATGTTAGCGGAATTCCCAACTAGTTTTTGCTTTGGCAACTGTCCCCAATTGGTTGGCAAAATTATCAGCCAACTTGTGCATTTGGATAGTTTTCTGTGTGTGCTGCTCCACTGTCTTCATTCATCTGTTCCAATGCTGTTACTGTATCTGACAGGTATCTTTTAACTACTCATTTTTTCAGTTTGCTTTGAAAGTTGTGACCAATGGCATTTCTTCTAGGCTAAAACTGTAGATATCAATAACGTCAAACTTTGGTTTATCCATAACTTTTCTAAGATTATGCATTGCACTTACTGATATACTCTTTGGTATCATCACATTATGACTCATTTATATTGACGTAATACTTTGACTCTTTGGTATAATTCTTGAAATGTAATTATTTTTTAGCATTGAAAGCATTGCCGGGGAATGTTAGAAAGCAGGATGTTAATTCTTCCTCACCAATACCATAAGATTTTACTAAGGCGCTGATGTGTAAGGCTGCCTTCGCATCGAATTAGATGATTAGATTATGAACTCACATATAATCGTAGAAAGAAGATAGAAATTATTATATTTTGGAAGAGATCAAACCACTAAAGACGTTGCTACAACTTGCAGAGGCCATGGAATGCTTCGTATCGACCCTCGTTTTTATCGACATAATGTCGGCCTGGCTTAAGCCATATTTTCAGGTTGGCCTAATCTTGCATCTACTTTTGATCCTGTATCTACTTTTGACTAAACTGCCTGTAGATCACAGCATGGCTGCCTCACTACATGTACATCCAACTAAGCAGTTGAGAAACGAGCCTTGTACCATCATCTCACCAAATGTATTCTTTAAAGAATTCCCAGGTTACCTTGAGTTCGCATCTTCTCATTCTTCAAATTTTGTCATAACAGATGATTTCAATGTTAATGACAAGAAAGATCCCAACGCTGGAAAATTATCTCAAATTTTGGATTCTTACAGCCTAACTCAGTTAATTACGATGCCTATTCATTGGTCTGGCAATACACTTGATCTTCTAATTACCTCTGTACCCAATAAAAAATTATTCAGTAATCTTCAAAGTTGCTTCTATATATCAGATCACTCCTTTGTTAGTTGTCACATTGGAGAAGAAAAGCCTTGCCTTGAAAAACATATGAAACATATGGTAGTAACATATGAAAGAGGCCTTAAAGGTATTATGGACAAACATTCTCCTGTTTAAACCAAGATCGTTACAGTTAGGCCCCTTTTCTCATTTGCGTAAAGCAGAACGAAAGTAGCACAAACAATGGTCTCAGGAAAATCTTAGAACCTTTACATCGCTGAGATCTAGTTACAATAATAAATTAAGAAAGTTGAAATCTTCCTTTATCATGTCAAAAATAGAACAATGTGCAAATTACAGCAAAAAGTTTTTCAAATTACATTTTGGTTTTTCAAAGTTTTTCAAATTTTGGTAAATCAAATTACAAACAATACTAAGAGAAATCCATTGCCACCGGTAATAGAACAGAACTTGCAGATAATTTCTCAAACTTCTTTGTTTGAGATTGAGAAAATAAGAAATGAGCTGAACAATTTTGAGCATTATGAAGCAATAACGGTTTCAGTTGATAAATTTGAGAAATTTACAGAAATTGGTGCAGACCAAATTAGAAAACTGATTGTTGATTCAAAAACAACTGAATGCCATGTTGATCCTTTCCTCACTAAGTTAATCAAATCATATATTGTTCTATATGTTCTATTTCCCCTGATCACAGAAATGGTGAATCTTTTTTTAAAAATAGGTATTTTCCAAGAAATTAGAAAGAGGCAATACTGATACTTTTGCTGAAGAAATTATCTTTAGAGTTGGTCAACAAAAATTAGACCAGTCAGCAACTTACAATTCATGTCCAAAGTTGCTGAAAAAGCTGCACTGTCTGACGTCATACCTCATTTGAAAGAACACAATCTACTTCCCAGCTACCAGTCAGCTTATAGGGAACATTACAGTACTGAACTTGTTAACGTACAAAATGGCTTGCTCATTGCAGCGGATAGCCACAAAGTATCTTTTTTGGCATCTATAGATTTACCTGCAGCTTTTGATACTGTTGATCATTTAATCTTGATGGAAGTCCGTGAGTCATGCTTTGGAATAGCAGGTACAGCTTTGAAATGGTTTAATTCCTACATAGAATCTAGGACTACATAGAATCTAGTTTCTTCCATTTCTTCCTGTCTTGCGCTAGTTAATTTCAAGTTTTCAAGGTCTTCATTTGTTTTCAGGTTCATTCCACTGGTCATATATAAGTCTTCATTTAGCTTCCATCGTCGATTTATGCGAGGTCTTCCTCTGAATCTCCCTGCCTTGTTTTCAGTGAAGAAAACTTGCATTGACATGTGTGCAGGTTTAACTTCATAAAGTTGCGCCGTTTGTCCGAACAACTTTAATCTGATTGCTAAAATAGTCAAAGATAGAATTCCATCATTACTTTCTCGATACATAATGCTGTTCCTTGTAGTAACCAGGTATTTTACGTGCATCACTTTTCTGAGCTATTTTCTATGGAATGCATCTAACTTTTGTTCTTTCTTCTTTGTTGGACTCCCCATGCCTGAATTATACAGAAGTATTGGCTTGATGATCGATTTCTTCTTCAATCTTAACTTTGGTTGATGTTATCTTATCTGATCCATATATCATTCATTTTGTTCAGAGTAGCGGTTCCGAGTGACTTCCTTTGATTGACATCCTCTGTGACAGCAGGGATCCTAATTTCTTTATTGTCCTCCAGTTCTCAATCTCATCCTTCTTTATAATCATCTTTAAATTATTTTTCAACTCACAACTGTAACTTTGAACCTTTTTCTGCCTTTCTATTATGGTTTCTTCATTTTAATCTTAAGTCTCATTTACAAATATAAATAAAGCTAAAAATCAAATTAACAAAAGAAGATTAAATTATTCTGGGCCACCATATAAATGATACCAGTCCAATATTTAGTGACAAAAATGGTAAAACTATAGAAGAAAATTTGAACAAAATTCTATCTGTCCGTCTGTCTGTCCGTCTGTCTATCCGTCTGTCGGTCCGTCCATCCGTCGCCCCATCATCCATCCATCCATCCATCCAGCCATAGATCGGTCCTTGCTCCTTTTTAGAACCTTCATCTTTTCCATTTTTAAAAGGCTCAGGCTCGAAATGAACAGCAATAATCTTGAGTTTAAAGTTTTTTCCAGATACTTTGTATAAAAGAATAGCATGTTATATAGAAAAAGTTTCAAACTTTCAGAACAGACAAAAATTAGCAATTTTTTAAAGTTAGCAGGTTGAGAAAAGGAACATCCCCAGGGAATGCCACTTAATATAATTATATTTAAGTGATCGTTATTTTATGATAATTAGAGGGTATGATGGTTGTTGGATGCTATACCCTTCTAAATTAAACCCCTTCTTGATTTATCTATCCATCAAAAATATGTGATTTGCGGTTCTCGAAACAACATGTTACTCATATACTCATAGCGCAAAAATCGCTTTTAGTTTAGTCCATTTTTGCAAAAACGCACCAATTCTTTTCTTCCGTTTGTTGGATTTATTCTGTTTAGTATCAAACCAATTTTATCACAGAACATTTTTCGGTGGTCTAAGGTAAGTTTGTGCAGAATATCGGATCTGGAATTATTTTTCCGGGCCGGGGGGGTAGGAGACAATTTTTCATCCATCAATATTTCAAAAAGATTGAAAAAGTAGCAGATTCGGAAAATGGCCTGAAATTTTCCTACATGGCAAAATTATTTTCAGAAAACCTCCTATCACATATGTTAACTGCATTTGGCATTAGTAAAAGTGATTTAGGTTGGACTATTTCAGCGTATAACGACACAGGGCAACGAATTTGCTATATTGCAAGAAAAAGGTGGAGAAAAGTAGCAAAATCTATAATTCAATGCAAGAGGTTTCTAAAACCAAATTGTACCATTCAAAATGCATATCGCTGAATAAAACAAGCCAAATTCTTTCAAAATATAAAGTTTCGAAAGGAAAACAGTTCTATAAAGATGGAAAAAACGAATTTCAATGATATCTATAGATTTTTCAAAACGTTCAGAAAAGGAGCAAATTTGCAAAAGTCGCATACGTGGTACACTGCCATAGTCAACAATACTGACTCTGTCTCTAAAACATTCAGTACTTTGACTTGTGATTACAGTTATCAGTAATATATCTTTGATTGGCAATTTAGCCAAATATAAGATAAAACGAGATCCTTGCGTTGCATAATAAATACATGATAGATCTTTGATTGGCAATTTAGCTAAATTTAAGAAAAAACGAAGTACTTTCATTGCATTATAAGAAGAGAATTTAGCGCTCATTCTCACTTTAGCTAAATTTAAGACAAAACGAGATCTTTGCTTTGCAGAATAGGAAGAGAATAGGGCATTCAATTTCACTCTAGCCAAATATAAGGCAAATCTTGGTCCTGTATTACATAATAAGAACAGAATAAAGCTTTCGTTCTCACTTTAGCAAAATATGAGGCAAAGCGAAGTTCTTGCATTGCATACTAAGAAGAGAATAATATAGTTCTCATTGGCAATTTAGGTGAATGTAAGACAAAACAAGGCTCTTTCATTGCATATTAAGAGAGTAATATAGTTTTCATTGGCAATTTAGTTAAATGTAAGAAAAAACAAGGCTCTTTCATTGCATATTAAGAGAGTGATATAGTTTTCAATGTCAATTTACCCAAATATAAGGCAAAACGACGTCCTTGCATTGCATAATAAGAACAGAACATAGTTCTTATTGCCAATTTAGCTAAATGTGAGACAAAACGGGCTCTTTGCATTGCACAATATGAGGATAATATAGTTCTCATGGTCAATTTAGCTAATTATAAGATACAACAAGGTCCTTTCACTGCATGATTAGAAGAGAACAGAGCGAGCTCCTTACATTGCATAATAAGAGGATAATATAGTTTGCATTTGCAATTTAGCTAAATATAAGACAAAATTAGGTCCTTGCGTTCCATAATAAGAGGAGATTAAAGTTATCATTGGCAATTTTGCTAAATATAAGACAAAATTAGGTCCTTGCGTTCCATAATAAGAACATGATAGATCTTTGATTGGCAATTTAGCTAAATATAAGACGAAACGAGGTCCTTGCGTTCCATAATGAGGGGAGAATATAGTTCTCATTGGCAATTTCCCCAAGACAAAACGAGGTCCTTGCATTGAATAGGCAGAGGATAATAGAAGTTGCCAATGAGAACTATGTTCTTCTCTTTCTATGCAACGCAGGGACATCGTTTTGTCTTATATTTGGCAAAATTGCCAATGAGAACTATATTCTTTCAGTTTCATATCTTCTCACTCAATACTATTTCCCAATTTCCATAAGGCTATTCAAGGGCTGTCCTCAACAGAGTGATTTGATCACAAGCATCATGCTCCCTTTTCTATGCTGAAACATTTCCTACTCCTACTATGTTCTTCTCCTATTATGCAACGCAATAAGAGGAGATTAAAGTTCTCATTGCCAATTTAGCTAAATATAAGACAAAATTAGGTCCTTGCGTCCCATAATCAGAGGAGATTAAAGTTATCATTGGCAATTTAGCTAAATATAAGACAAAATTAGGTCATTGCGTTCCATAATAAGAGGAGAATATAGTTCTCATTGGCAATTTAGCTAAATCTAAGACAAAACGAGGTTATTGCGTTGCATAATAAGAGGAGAATATAGTTCTCACTGGCAACTTAGCTAATTATAAGATATAACGAGGTCCTTTCATTGCATGATAAGAAGATAATAGAGCTTTCGGCGGGTCTTGGCTCCATGCAGTATAATTTTATTTTCACCACTTCTTCGAAGAATAGATCGAGTGAACGAACAACACAAGATGATAATCATTCATAATATTGTATATTAACTTCTTCACAACTTTCTTTCTAACTTAGAACATGTACTTCATAAACAATATAAACTCTAACTTCTAAAGTTTCTTTTTAACTTAAGAACATGTACTACGTTCATAATTGATCTCGAAAGACCAAATTTATTATTACCCGAAACCCAAAGCCTTCACCAACGAACAGCAAAATGAAGATATTTTGTATTGAATTATTTCCGAGGAATGGTTAGAAGATGTCAAAATTGTATGGATGCCAAAGGGAGGTGTTTCGAAGATGAACAAATAGCTAAACAACTATTTTCATAACGAAGAAAGTTGTTATTTGAATTGTAAGAAAATAAGAGTTGTATTCTTGGCCCAGGGTGCTCTGGCAACTTTTTTGGGTCTAAAATTTGGGCAAAAGTTATTTCTTGGTCAGTTATTTGTGCAGTAGTTGTTTTGGGCTCATGAAATTCTGAATTATTTTTTAATGGATTTTGTCAAAAACAGCTTGAACAACCTGTATAAACTTCAACATGGTATATGTGGAATAATGGTGCATTCATTTGTTCAGAGTGGGATCGACATAGTTTTTCTGGGAGACAACTTAATTTGAAGAAAATTGACAATTGGTAGCTCACAAAAACTCAACAGAAAGCACAAACATTGCTTTTGCACAAACATTGTTGTTTGAAGTTCAGGATACAAATCATTTCTTATACAGGTTAATGGTTCTATCAGAGAGCTATTAAAAAGAATAAATCTGATTCAATCATACCTGCTTAATAAGAGAGAGAATAAACAACTGATATGAATTCATGACGTTTTCACTAGTTTGACAGGGGTATGATCTACATACTCTCCAAATGTGAGCATCTGCAAATGCAAGCACTGATCTATATACTACTGTCATTATTGAAGATTCACCTTGAATTGGAATAACAACAACTGATGGACATCAATGCCAGTAAAGGATGCCTTTACACTATTTTCATATCATGACATTCTGGCTTTTACTGTGTGCCTTTACTTTACATTTTTGTTCATACATATATTTTGTATGTACACTCAACCGCAAAAGCAGATTGAAAGAACTTTAATACAATTACATTTTAGTGAGGTGACACTGACCCTGACTGTCAGGGTGGGGGTATTTTCCGATACCATCATTTACAACAGGCATTCATGGTGTTTGATAACAAATTCCATTCTCTATTCCATTCTCTACTTCATTGCTGCCAGAATTGACCAACCAGATTATGCTTTTTTAAAGTGAAAGTATTTTTTGTTTTCTTTCATAGTCAGTTTTAATGTTTATCATACGATAAACAAGGAATGTGTAATGGAATTATGAACCAATTGCCCTATTTGTAATCTCAAAATAACCACAGAAGCCAATATTTGAAAATAAAAAAAAAAAAATGTAATTATACATACCTTGTATGACAGATCTGTATTGTAATTATACATACCTTGGGATTCCGACCTGACACGAGAAATTATAAATATTTTTGTCTTGAAAGCACTCATAGCTAAACCATTTGAAAAAAAGAAAAAACTATTTATTTGTTTTGTAAACATTTCAAAAGCTTCAGACAAAGTATGAAGACAAGGATTACTTTATAAATTAAAGAGATATGGGGTCAATGGCAAAATGCTAAAAACTGTTGAAAAGTTGTTTAGTAACACACAAATAAAATATTGATTAATCAAAACATCATTGAAAAATTTGAAATAAATATGGGGGTAAAACAAGAAACACTGAGCTCCTTTTTAGTTAATGTTAAAACGAACGATCTCTGCACAACATTGCCAAAAGATCAGTCAATAGATGCACTATCAATTAAAAACAGAAAATTATAGCACAGTTTCAGTCTTTTCAGCGTGTATTAAGATTTCAGAGTGTCTCTGAATCTTTTCATTCCTGTGAAAAGATTTAAAATGTGATATAAAAACTGAAAAAGGTTTGAAATTATACAAAGAATTTACATCTGAAGGCCTATAGATGATAGATATGGGCCTATTGGCTCAATTATTTCTGACCAATAATAGATTTTGGCAAGAAATTTCCCTTATGATTTTCAGATGCAGAGTTTTTTTTTCAAAAGCCGATTTCCACCAAAGCAATAATTTTGAAAACAAATTTGGCCAGGTAAGACCTTGAGAAGTCTATGAAACCATGATAAAAAAATAATTGCATGTTTTCAGAAATAGAAAATTTCACAAAAATCTGTTTTTGGTCATATCCTAGCCACTTCTCTTTTGCTTGAAATTTTAGGCTCTATCAAATTACGAAAAACTTTCTGCAAAACTTTTGTGTGGCTGGAATATATTGTGGTATTAAACTTAACTTCTGGTCTATTAAACTTATATATTTAAATATACAATCCACAACTGTATATACATTATTCAAAGTCATCTGTAGAAATCCTGCCACAAGTTACTGAATTTTTAATTTTTGTGCCCTATGAATTTTCAAAATACTTTCTACACAAATTTTTGGTGACCCAAAAATAGCTTATTCATTTACATAATAATTTGATAAAAATTTCTGTGTCATGATATATTCAAATATACAATCCACAACTGCATATACTATTCAAAGTCATTTGTAGAAATCCTGCAACTATTTAAAGTTACTATTTAAAATTTTTGTGCTCTGCCAAATTTCCAAAAACTGTCTGTAAAAATTTTGTGGCACCAAAATATATTCATTCTGGTTTAATAAATCTTAACTTAACTAATAAATATCAGCAACAATACTGTAAGTTTTCTGAGTGAAGTTTTGATATCATCCTAACATCATTTTCAAGCTAAATGAAATAAAATATTTTTTCCGAATAATAGAAAATAAACAATAGTGAGATTTTTTTTATCACATGGTACACATTTTTGGTAGTTAGATTCTTCGCTTAGAAAACCCTAATATTTATTATTAAATGTTACAGACATAACACTCTTATTCTTAACTTAACTTACATTTATACATTTAAATATATAATCGAAAACTTTATACATTGTACAAAGTCATTTGTAAAAATCCAGAAAAAAGTTACTGTTTTAATTTTCTTGCACATTGAATTTCTGGGAACTACATGTTCTGGGAACTAAATTCCCAGGTTTGGACATATTATTCACATCTGATTGTATATTTGATAAATATATCATAAGACATAAAATTTTATGGAAGTATTATATGGTATTATATATAATAGAAAATCATATTTTTAGGTCACACAAATTTTTTGCAGTATCTAGTAACAACACAACATTTCCTGTGCATTTAGTACACTTATAGGCCTGAAGATAGTCAGTGTGAAGACCATCAATTAGGGCCCAGCCATCAAATTACGTCATAATGAAATCACGGTTTTTAAGATTAAATGCCAAGAAATCAGAAAACCCTTATCTGACAGAAAAGGAAATTTGAAAAATTAATTTAAATCATAAATTGGCAAGGTGACTATTTTCATTGATTTAGCTTGTCATTTGTTTTTCAGCTAATTAGAATCCTATTTTTACCAAACTAAAGCTTGAGAGCAGTGTTAGCTCATCATCATTCCGTGAGGTTTATAAACTGACCCTGCTCTTCGTAACGATTGCAGTAGCTGTTGCAACCGCTGCTGAGAGATCCATTTCCAAACTGAAACTGATTAAAACCTATTTGAGATCAGCAATAAGCCAAGAAAGGTACAAGGGGCTCCAATTCCCTTCTTTGACCACTAAGCCTCCTAAAACTAAGCCACTGGCCTAGCGAAAAGTGGTGTGGGACCCTTAGACTTCTCTCTGATTAGAAAACAATCAGAAAAAAACACCTAGAGAAACATTGTAATTTATTTTAATATGCTATCTACTGTTTTTCTGGAGTAAATGCCATTGCTATTGATGTAATCTTCCGCGCGTGGCAGATGAAGTTAACTTGCCGCCACTAGCTAGCTATTTTTTATCATGTTTATGATTACGGCAATGGCCCGGACTTCAATTCAAACTGAGCAAACAATGTAACCCCCCAGAAAAGATACAAATTTTGCAGGCCTATCCCTGCCAGAAAATAGTAAGACTTACCTTGATGTTAACACAAAATTCTTTGCATCCCATTTAAAAGTCACAGCCACTATCAAACTCCACAACTTCTGAAAAAAGGGCTAAAATCTGGTGTTGCAAATGTCACAGTTTTGCAATAAATGGAGCCATTTCTGTAATATTTATTGGGCATCTTAGGAATTATAAGCCATTAAACGATCTTACGTTTGATAACACATGTCATGATTATAAAAACATGTGGTAAATGTTTTAGTATGGTGGCAAATAAGGGCAATACTAATATTTTCAAACCAATGCAAAAGTATAATACAATACAATTACAGTATTTTCATTTCAATAGACAAATTTTAATTTCAATGCAAATATGTTTCAAAGTATATTCTCACAAAAACGTTCCACTACAAGAATATTTTCCACTACAAGAATGTTTTCCACTACAAGAATGTTTTCCACTACGAAAATATTTTCCACTCCAAGAGCTTTGGCAGCCTCGTTTCTGGGAAGTTGCTTTTAACGGGAAAGTCGAGTATTGTAGTCAAGATGGAGGCTTTTGCGTGTCTGGCCTGTGGTTTCACAACATCAATTGACTCCAATTTTTGTTCATTTTGTGGTGATTCCATAAGTTACTTGGAATTTTTGATCACATCATACTTCAGAAAGGGCTTCCAATATGAAAGTATTGTCAAGTTTCTCTCAAAATTTAATGGAATCAACATTAGCTTACGTACGCTCAAATCGAATTTAAAAAAATTAGGCCTGAAGAGAAGATATGTCAATGC
>JAYJMH010057049.1:0-12740 GCA_036873815.1 Phacellophora camtschatica | reverse complement strand
GCGTAATTTTTTCCCACCAAAACGGGGGAAAAAGTGCGCATTATCGGGAAAAAATTTCGCATTCAGAAATTTTGTGTAGTTCCTTCCAATTTCCTTCCAATGTATATACATATATATATATACATAGAATAAAAAAAAATCAAACAACTATATTCATCTCTATAGTTGTTTGATTTTGTTTGATTTTTTGAGATGAATATAGTTGTTTGATTTTTTATTATGAATATAATTGTTTTTATTTAGTCCTGCATTACAATTTGAAGCAGCATGGGCTCTTACAAACATTGCTTCTGGAACTTCACAACAAACACAAGCTGTTGTACACGCAGGTATGATTTAATTGGTTCAAAACATTATTTCTGCTTAATTTCCTGCATACTTGTTTCTTGTTACAGACAAACACAATTATAATTTATTGGTATCAAACAAGCAAATAAAGTTGCTATTACTATGCTGTACAACATTTGATACATATCGGGATTTCTTAAAGTTGACTCTTATGAAGAAAATGGAAAATTAAAAAATGGAAAATTAAAACATAGAAAGGAAGGGATGCAAGGAAGAAAGAAGTAAATACAAGGAGGGGAAGAAAAGGAAACATTGACTTGTGATGATAGCATAGGCTTGAAAGGCCTTAGTGTGCCATTAAATAAGCTCAAAAAATCAATTTTATGTTATAACATACCTCAAACCTATATATATATATATATATATAATATATGCATCGTAACTTTTTTGCAGGAGCTGTTCCACATTTTATGCGACTTTTAGACTCTCAACACTCAAATGTCTGTGAACAAGCTGTTTGGGCTCTGGGGAATATTATTGGTACGTGTTTTCGTCAATTATTATATAAACAATTATTTTTGCATCAACTTTTGAGAATGTGAAATTTAATTTGCATTGGAAATTATGGTATATACTGCTTATTAATTAATTAATTAATAATATATGTAATATTCACGTATTTATATATTTTCCAATATAAGTCTCCATTTGTCAAAAATTCATGGTATCAAGACTGTAAGTATCTATTTTGTCAGTATCAATATATATACAGTTAACATCCGCTATCTCGAACTCTCACGGGAAATCAAAATCTGTTCGTGATAGACAATGTTTGAATTAACGAGCAGTATTTCAAAAGCAAGCCTAGCGTGGGGAAAGTGAAATTTTTTTGAAAATAGTTTATCAGCGATTTATCAACGATAGTTTATTATTTTCAAGAAAAACAAGTGTTGTAAGAAAGATAATAGATGGCAGCTAATTGAACTTTGAATAATTATTTTTTGACAGGTGATGGACCAATCCTAAGAGACTTTGTAATAAAACATGGGGTTGTTGCCCCACTTCTGAAATTCATCCATCCTAATATTCCTGTAAGTTTTACTTTTATTTATTAACTTTTATTCTATTGTTATTGAATTTTCATAAATTGTGTTTGGTTAATAATTAATCCCATTATACATTTTCACTTTAAAAAAACTGTGACATGTACAAATTTTTATTTTACAATTTGTTTCATACCATTTTTGGGTGTATTTATTGGATGTACGTTTATTTGTTCCAATTTTGCACTACCTATTATTGCATTTGAAAATAATTTTGTTTTTTCAATAGATTTCGTTTCTTCGAAATGTCACGTGGGTGATTGTCAATTTGTGTCGTAATAAGGAACCACCACCTCCAATGGAAACTATTTCTCAAGTAAGGATTATGAAACAGCTTTATGTAAACTTTTGAATGAATTTTCATCATTGTACCATTGTACCTTGTTAAAAATTTAGGTACATCAAAAACTAACATAAAAGAACCTTGAAACCTTCAGGTTGTTATTGTGCATCACTACTTCAAAACAATAAAAGTTGAAAGAAGAATTTGCAAGTGTCAAATTAGTATGATTATTTAATGTGCTCACCTTATCTTCTATCCCTAGGCTTAAATTTTCTAAGGGTGTCAACTATGAACTAAGTCTTCTACAAAAAGATATAAGTTTTTTGTTGGTGTCTACTTTATAAAGAGTTTGAATAGGAAGTACACAACGAATTTCACATTATAAAATTATGAAAATGTGTACAGAGAATAAGAGAAGGGTTAAGATTATGAAAAAATGTACAGAGAATATGAAATGGTAGATTAGAAGGCTACTTTTTAGTTGTATGTTTATACTAAATGTTTGTTGATTTTAAATGTGTGGTTATGGGAGAGTCAACGATGAATACGTGTTTTATGGTCTAGCCAATTCATATATTCTTGTTACCTACGTATGAAAATGTTGACACTCTTCTGTTAAAAGGTTTGTTTTTCCTCGTATGCATTGCATACTGTGAAATATGATTACATCGTTTTGAGGAAAGATTTTGCATAATTTTATTTTGCTACATTTATCATTAAACTTTTTGATAATTAATTTTGAGTAAGTTCAAAGGTTCTTTGAGATTTGAGTCAATTTTTTTACATTTCAGTTGGTTCCTGCTCTTGCCGTTCTCATTCATCACACAGATACTGATGTAAGTATTGGCTCATGAGCAAATTCATATGTTTATCATCTGGATTTAGCCTCATAGTTTATCAAATCGTTCTCTCCTTAAGATTTTGAGCCTCGGGTTTCTTTTTTTTCAGTTTCTTTTTTTTTCAGTTTCTTGATAGCAGTGATCTTCTGTATATATATTTTTTGCCAATACAGTTAGTTGCATTGGATTCTACGTTATTCACATGGGATAATGTTATAGATAGAAAGAAAACAGGCTATATATATATTTTGTAGATAACTTCTGTAGATACATTTTGTTTTAATGGGATGAACTTGCTTTGATTTAAAAAATAAATACTTTTTATTCTAGATTCTCGTTGATAGTGTTTGGGCCTTATCGTATCTTACGGATTGCGGAAATGCTCATATTCAGGTACCTTTTTATGCTTTTGCATATTTTATTAATATCAAAATCGAATGCAGAAAGCAGCACGTAGATTTTAAAAGTATGATAACAAACATATGACATTTGTATATATATATTATATATGAGATTTCTGTAAAGTGCATTTTGCGTTTTTTTCAAAGGCTGTAATCGATGTTGGCGTTGTGCCAGTCCTTGTTCGATTTTTGAGCCACAGCGAGATAAAATTACAAACTGCGGCTTTGAGAGCAGTGGGAAACATCGTGACAGGCACAGACGAGCAGACACAGGTTGTCCTTGATAATGGTGCACTGAGCCACTTTTCGAACCTGTTGCAACATCATAAAGAGAAGATAAAAAAAGAAGCTGTTTGGTTTTTATCAAATATTACGGCAGGAAATCAAGATCAAGTTCAATTGGTTGTTGATGCTGGTCTTATTCCGTTAATCATCAAAGCACTTGAAGTTTGTGAGTTTGCAACTCAAAAGGAGGCTGCTTGGGCCATCAGCAATTTAACTGTCAGTGGAACTATTAATCAGGTGAACTTCATTGGTGAATTTATCAGTTGATTGTTTATTCATTTTGAGCGAGTATTTTTTCTTTTGATTTTAAACAAGAAAAGTGTACAGGGCGGGATAAAGTTTGGACCACTGGGACCGTCAGTTTCAGCCACAAATTTACTTTAAGGAATCTTTAACAACCTTGCCTGCATGCACAAAAGACGAGCACCATACACACAAAACTTTTCCATCTCTGCTGCTGCTGCTGCGAGTGTATTGCGAGTGTGCTGCCAGGTCAAAAGGTCAAAAGTGTATTATCTGGATATGTATTCTTACTTTCATGAATTACATTTTTAATATTTACACTGACAATATTTTATTTAGAGATTTGATTTCTGCTTTTACATCATCATCATCATCATCATGACTTGTAACACTACATCATCATCATGACTTGTGTTCATAAGCATTAATTGTAAAACAATAACATAAAGTTCGTTATGAGTAATACGTTTACAAGCAAGCCGTCTATAGTTTTTAGTATAATCATCGTTTTTACTGGTTGCAACGATTACACACTCGATTGATGTTGATTTTATTGAAAAAGCTAAGCTCTTCCTGCAGTTGTCTGAGATCAAGGTCTCCAAATGTAAAAAAAGAAAGACGAGAATGAGGGATATTTCTGCAACGCCTGCATGCAGTTTTAATCAGGCTACACACATCAAGCTGAAGCTATTTCTCATATATATAATTTAGGCCTATGGGAAGCTAGTTGTTTATGGCATGGATTTGTATTTGGATTAAAAAATCTTTTGGTCTCTTGTAAACTGTTTGTTTGTTCATAGTTGTTATTAGAGTTTTTGTGATTGATATTTTTATTGAAGATTTTGTAGCAAGATATCCTGACCAGGTTTTTTGTAATTTTAGGTTCTGTATATGGTTCAGAGTGGAGCTCTTCCTCCGTTTTGCAAATTACTTCAAGTAAAAGACATGCAGGTTTGTTTGTTGAAATAAATACTGAAAATGGCAGAACCAAAAAATAATTTCATGGACACATTAGTGCGACATATAAATTCAATCATAACTTCATGGACATATTAGTGCGACGTATGAATTTAGCCATTATTTCATGAGCTCATTGCCTGTCTTACTTTAGTGCATGATAATTTTATAGTTTATTGCACAACTCTGTGTATTCTCCCATTTTAAATCAATATGCAATTTTTTGTTTTCTTACAGGTTGTTCAAGTTGTTTTGGATGGTATCAATAATATTCTCAAGGTACTATTTTTTGCTGCATTTCTATTTCCAAGTAATTGAATTTATTTTCTTAGTAAATTCTTAGCTGAGGTAAATTATTTTTGCTAAATTTGGAAATGAAGTAGATATTCTCAGATTTTTCAGAATCATTATTTGATTTCAGATGGCAGGAGATGAATATGTTGATAAGATCACACTTGTAATTGAAGAATGTGGAGGTACTTATATTTTATTTCATTTTGTGTCATTTTGTATTTTTCATAATATGATTCACATGCTATTTAAAACCAAATTTAATTTTTTGTAACTTTCTGCACTGAATTTCAACCGAAAGTGAAGAATATAGTTGTAATTATCATTATTATTTATTCAATCACACTCTGAAGAGGACGTAGGTCCGAAAAGCGTTAGTATGCGTTTAAAATAACATACGTTTTTTTGCCTCTTGGTCTTTTATTTACTTTAATAATAAGTGGAATAAATTTACCTCATCAGCCAAACTGTTTCTTCATGGATTAAAAAGATGTTCGCGCAATTTTATTTTAAGTAAAGCAACATATTTTATATCTAATAGATTTCAGAAAAAATATTGTTCCAGGGGAGTGAAAACTTGTTTTTGTGGACTTCAGCCGTTATCTTGAAGCATGAATGTCCCGTATGTTGCGTGTCAAGTAGTTAGATACCGAACATCTCGGTGAAACTTGTTTTATTCCAACAAACATGTTTTAAGCAAGCATGGCCTAGTGGTTAAGGCGCCGGACTCATAACCTCAAGGTCGTGGGTTGGAATCCCACCAAGGTCATACTTGCTGCGAAAGTGTGAGGAGAGCTGCTAACTCTCTGTAATTTCAGGCAAAGGCAAAAAGAATCACGAGGTGTGGTCACATCGAGAGGAAGGACCGGGGTTACCCTGCTGGGAAACCCATACCTTGCGAGAATAGCAAGTGTATGTGCCTGAAATTGAAAGGTTATGTATAACCCATGTCCTCTGCTGGAAACAAGTCATCTCGAGACTTTTGCGGGCTAGGCACGTTTAAATACGATAACTCACTCACTCACTCAGGCTGTAGTATGATATCCGTGAGATTAAAAATCTCAAATTGTATACAGAGCAATGTCCAAAGGGCAAACTTAGAGTTTGAGATATTATCCAGCAATCCAGTCATCGCGGATTTCCTTGCAAACGGGGAAAACAAATTGTTGGGTCACCCTGTATGTTCTGGCGTAAAAGTGTTAAGATAATGTTT
The DNA here is from genome assembly GCA_036873815.1 of Phacellophora camtschatica. Lineage (NCBI taxonomy): Eukaryota > Metazoa > Cnidaria > Scyphozoa > Semaeostomeae > Ulmaridae > Phacellophora > Phacellophora camtschatica. Next base: position 6,837 of record JAYJMH010057049.1, on the reverse strand, counting down.
TGATTTGTAAAACTTTGATTTTATTGCAGTTTTTTGCATTCGAAATGTTTGAAGATGATGGCGATGTAGAACTTTCACTTTTGTCTTCCCATTTTTCAAAATTGGTAAGTTGTTGAGAGTATAATATTTTGAATTTCTAATTGTAATATTCTTTTTTGATTTGCGAGGCATGATCGATGATGGACTAGACAATTCCCTGTAGTCAGTTCCGTTTGCTCCCGAATCGTGATGCATTGCGGGCGTTACATAACATTTGATCTGCAGGGATTTACCTTCTGTGAAAATTGAAATGGTCTAATCACTGCGGAATTTTGTTATTTTATATCTTTCTTTATTAAACAGTACATTTTTATAAGTAAAGCGCAATACATCGTTTTTTTTTGCGAAGCACTGGTGGGTTTACCTATCTTTTGCTTATTGAATTGTTCATATTGAGCAATAATGATTTTTGAGAGCTGAGAAAGCAACGTCAACAGTATTTTCTTGCCTTGTGAGGATGACAGCATAACCTTTTTCTCTGGAAACGCCATGTGGCACAACGGAAAATATTGTAAATAATCTGTATGTAAAAGACAAGTAAATTTTTATTTTGTCCTGGCGACATTTTTGCCGTCAAATCCCTAACAAATTTCATGTATTTCTATTGATGTAACTTAAATGACAAAATAAATGTGGGAATCCAAAAATTTGTTTATAAACAAAAATTCAATTCTCAAAATTTTAGAAATTTCAAAGGTGGATTGAAACATACCGCTTCCCTTTGTCGGCGCGTTTCGCAAAGCGATAAAATGTTTACAGTGAGAACTTTACGATTCATTTGCTGTACTTTCTGATTTCGATCTATGTTGTTTTTTTGTCACTTCTGGGAACATACAGCTGCCTCTGATCAAATTTGTTTTTACAATGAAACGGCTTATTGAAAATGCTGATTGCTGTACTTAGGCCAGGTGGTTGTTTGTCAAGACTTGTTGTTGTTTTCTATCATGATCAAAGCGGGGAGACATTTTTCTAAAAAGATAAGGCCGAAGACGCCATGTTTGCAATCAGGATATAGAAAACGAATACTGTTTTTTCTTTCTTTGCCCAAGCTATGAACATGTAAGAATTGCCCATTTTAGAAATCAAATTTTATATGAAAGAACGAAAGCATCTTTTAACGAACTCCAGAAATCCGAAGACACAGGTCACATGAAAACCCTTAAGGCTTTACATGTTTTCAAAGCAATGAGATTGGGGGATAAGAATCACCAATGATAACACTAATGCCATGTATAGTCTGTTTTACGCCCTGAAGTACGTCTAACTAACAGGCAAACTATATGTAAGTTTCATTTTGCCGCACATACAAACCAACCTCAGTCAAAAGATAAATTAAGATGAAGTTCTGTTCGTATTTACCTCCTGAAAATGTGAAATTTTACGGTGTTTAGCAATGGGCCGTGGGGTCCTTCTCGGGGTGAAAGGATTAAGAGACACAGACGAAGTCCTACAAAGCGACACAAAAATGATCAACTTTCCTCCGAGCCTAAAGTTTCATCTTTAGAAACGTTCCTCATTAAACAATGGAAAATAGGCGTGGTTTGGGTATGGCGCATATTTTTCCTTTGTTTTCTTCAACTTTCCTCCAGTCAGTGACCGTGCAACCGTAATGTTTTCCCGACTCTGCTAAATTCAACGATTACGTGCTATCGTTATATGGCATTCGAATATACTGCTCCTCCGACCAGCAACAGAGCAATTTGATTGGTTCGGCGTATTGGTCCGGCGTTGTCAAGAAACCAATGGCAAGAGAAGAGCTTCTTTGTTTAGACATAGACCGCAAAAATGGATATTATTTTCGACCGCCATGCAATAAAGCCTTTATTAAACAATTAGTCGATCTATGCCGGAAAATATCATGACATTGGCTTCTTGTACGGACATCACTATGTTGAGCCCATACATACGTCAAGCTGCGCTCCGAATATATCGAGAATTGACCACGCAATCATATAATGACCGCATAATATTTCGCTTTGGCAAATATTTCGCCTTGGTTTCAAGAGCATATCAAATTTACTATTTCCAGAAGAATATCTCTGCACTCCAGTACTGTTTTTCTGATATTAAATACAGCAAGCCAATATTTTTATCAGTGGATGATATGAGACATGTTAAAGACATGTTAAATTTATTTAAATAATTTGAAAAACTTCAACGAAAATTTCTTGCAAAGTCTCTCAACTGGAAAATGAAAACATCTCCTCCGCAATATTGCTTGTTTTCCTTTTCCAGTTGAGAGAGTTTTGTTTTGTTCTCGAGGGATAATTGCTTTGAAACTAGTGTGTCAATTTCACTATTGTTACAAAATTCGCCTCTGTTTCATTTTGAAAAAGAAATTTCTGCCGCAATCCGCCAAGCCTATAATGGGCCTGCTTCTAATGCCTCAAATTAATAATGAATGTTTAATTATTTTTACAGACAAGCTTATTGGATTTCACGTTGACTCACACACGTATATGGGCATTGTGGGCAAATTCATCCGGAGAAGCAATTATGCAGTACGCTCCCATTGAGGAGTAAGTGTAATTCTTTGATGAAATCAATCACAAGATTTTGTTTTCCTTGTTGTTTTTTACTTGGCCATCTCGGATTCTTTTTTTAATTTAGTCTTAATCTATATATACATTGTGTCACGGGCTTTAGGAATCGCTGTGCGTGTTTCCTATTTTTATATTTTATGTGTTGTGCAAGCACAGGCCGACTTCTAAATGAATTATGCACTGATTGAAATACAGGGAACATTATCAGGAGACAAAATTCTTCTCTGGTTTTGAATTTTTCCCCATGCCGTTCTGAATATCTTCCCCAGACTCGAAGCACAACATGTACCAAATACTAAATATCTTTCTGAATTTTTGAATTTTTCCCCAAGTTATTTCCTACCGAATTGCGAAGAATATTGAATGATTCTGGAAGTATTCAATGATTTCTTTAAGAACAGCATTGCGATTTGTAGATCATAAAATAAAGACTATCTAGTTGCAAAACTTTGCAAGCATTAGGGTGATAAAATGCTTACATTTTGTAGCAGTTGAACTAAGGAATATCTCTAGACACAATTCATTTGTTCGTATGCTGTTGTTTTTGTGGGTTTTAGTTTTGAATTTAATTTTTGTATTTTAGGAAAAATGGAGAAGACACAGTATGGCATTCGGTTAATCTTCAGACAAATGCACACTCCGCTGTTTTCGTTCACCAATCTTCAGATCTTAAGGTAAACACAGGAAGGTAGCTTGCGTATAGAATTTGCATACTTACTTACCCTTCCTTTCTCCATCTCTTTTACATAAGAATACATGTAGAAGAGATGCATGCAACAGGCTGACAGGAAGGTAAGAAAATAAAGAGTTCTCTAGATTGACCTTTTTGCGCCCTGATTTATTTTCAATTGACAAGCAATTCCTGTGCAATGTTTATAAGCCGGGAGTAGCATAAACAAACCAAGTTAATTCAAGAGATAAACTTCTGTTATAATTTTTTAATTTAGTGAGAAATCATGATTATTTTTACCCCCTGAAAATATGATGTTTTACGGTGTTGATTAATGAGTCAAGTAACCACTCCAGGAGTCAACGAGTTCAGCATTTGATAAGAAATATTTTGCTTGGTGTTTGCTAGGTCATAGTAAAGATAAGGACGTTGACGATCGTCATATATATGCATGACAAATATTCGTTCTTGTAATTCACATTTCATTTTTCAAAATAACTCTTTAAGAACGAAAACTGCGAATGTTATTTGACATATATCTAGAGACATAAAACATCGATAATAAACTTTTCTAAAAATGATAGCTACTTAAAGATGATGACATATTGAATTTTTTTCAGGATATTTACCTTGATAATATTTTTATGCCTGGAAGATTTTCTAGAAGTGTTCTCATGAAGACCATCGACGTAAGTTGCGTCTGATTTGCGTACAAGACTGACTGTTTTTGTTAAGACTCTTAACTATATACTATTTCTTTATTCATACTACACACATTCCTTGTAGATTACCAGTCTTACCTTTTTCGGAAGGTTGTAGCGTTGATGGCAACTCAAATTTTGTTACCAGGCCAGAAATTTGTTTTTATGTAGAAATAGTTTCGGCACCAATTCTGTTAATGGGGATATTTCAAAAGGTAATATCTCTGGTATCCACCTTGCCTTTGTGATTTTTGATTGGCTTAATCATAAGAATGGAATCTCGCATCAACATTCGATTAAATCTCTAGAGATTCGAAAAAACAAGAAGTCACACCATAATGCATCATGAGCGTATTCTTTGCGATCTTTCAAACATTCTAAATCCTGAAAACGGTAGCTTTCCGAGAAATCGAATCCAAAAGTTTTAAAGAACAAGAATTCTGAAATCAAATATTATATTTTGAAACTATCGTCTCAGCTCCCAAAAGTTGGTGTGGCTCCTAGCGACAGTGGCAAGTTTCATGGCAACTGTAAATTCTCGGAACCTTTCTGCTTTAGCCAGGAGAGAAGGTTTCTGAAAGCTTCTAAACCTACCGTTTTCAGAAGACTTTCAAGTACAAGAATTCCGAAAAAAGGAAGGATATCGTAAAAAGAATTAGATTCAAAGAACACGGCCTATGACTCCACATTATATATGGGATTTAAATGATCATTCCTCATTTTGAAATTGCAGAATAAATTAGAATAATCCCTCAAATAAATTTGAGGAATGTATCAGGGGCTTTGTAAAATAGTTCTTGGGCGAGATTGTTGAGCTATGCATTGATATTAAGTGAACCATTTATAAACTGTTTTTTCGCCAACCTAGTCTCGTTATATTTATATTATTTTTGTTTATTGTTTCATATTGTTATTGTGTCAAACAAGGGATTTTATTTTTTAGCAATATTAATGAAATTGACACGCCATTTTCAAAGCGATTAGCCATCGAAGACAAAGCGAATCATCCCAAGCAGAAAATCGTAACAAACAAAACCATGCTTCGATTTTCTGCTTGAGCGAATTTGCTTTGTCTTAAATGGCTAATCGCTTTGAAATTGGCGTGTTGATTTCACTATTGTTACAAAATCTGCCTTGTTATTGTGTTAAGTTATTATTCATATTATTTTTTGCAGATGACATTGAAATCTTTTGAAAATGAAATTGATTTGGGAATCACACTGAATTCATCAATGGAAGAGCTGAGAGACGCCGTACAAATGTTATTGGGATGCGAGGTATGGTTGTCGTATTATCAGACACAGCTTTTTATGTGCCTTTTATTTGTGTGTTTAATAAAGGTAAGCAACTGCTAACATATGCAAATTTTATTGGAATACGAGATGCTCATTGTCTGAATACATACATTCATGAATACATACGAGATGTTTCATATGATTACTTGTCTGAATGTCAGTAAAGAAGCTAAAATTGAAAAGAAGTTTGAATGTACAATTGTATATACGTATATTTATTGAGTGATATGACTTTTTAAATTATTTTTAGATTCAGCATTACACAATGGACTATGAAATGGACCAAGACGAGCTATATGGTTTGGAAATGCAGTGCTGGAGCAGGTTCTATACATCAGCCGAACAATACGATCACGTAAGATTTTATTCATGATGTGACAATTTTTAGTTGTAAGTTTCATGAATCGTTTTTCATACATAATTGTTAACAGGAAAATCAATGGAAGCGTATTTTTAACTATTTATTTTTCAATTCAAATTTTGGTTTGCAAAATTTTTGCGCCAGAAATTTCTGCGGTTAAAAATTTAAAGCGCGAAATTTTTAAATTGTTTACACGGACGTCCAGAGAGATTTAGTTTTAATCTTCCGTTAAAACAAATATTTTATTTTAATGTAACAGGTGGAGAGAAAGCCAATTGGTTTATATGCTGACGAATCTACTGGGTTCGTTTCCCTTATTCGCCAGGTAATGAAATTTGAGCAAGAGATTTTTATTTATTCCTTGCTATATTCTATTATCCTTATTTCTTCGTTCGCCCTTTCGAATGGTGATGGTGAAGGCAAATTTGAGCAAGAGTTGTTTATGCCTTTGTTGCTATATCATATTATTCTTTTTTGAAATGAGTTCCAGGCTTTGGTTGGGTTCCAGGCATGCTCCAGGTAGTTGCAAAATTCTGCTGAAATTTCATGGTTATGGGTATGCGTAGTGGCCTAGTATTTACGTAAAATTTCTTTTCGAATTTTAACTTGTTTTCCCTTGTAGAATTATCGTGGCTACTTATATGCAAATAGTTGGCTTGAAGACATGTACTTGAATGATAATGTCTCACATGGAAGTGTTGTTAAGTATATCCAGGACGAGGCTGGCATTTTAGGTTTGTTTTCAATTAACTATCAAAGTTGCTATTAAAGTTGTCATTATTCGTGCTTGTATTTTCCCCCTGTTGTCTCCTTAATATATAGTATTACATTAGAGGCAAAAACAAGACTTTATATTTAGCAGAAGGCCTTTGGAACTTTTGCTTTCTACTCAAGTTGGCTCAATATAAAGTCTTGTTTTTGCCTCCAATACATTTTACAGCTCAGCCCCGCTATATTGAACTATCAAGGGGAAGGAAACTTTGTTCGAGAGTTTTGAGTTAACCAAAGCAAAATCAACACTGAAAGCTCTGAAGAGATATATCAAGGTTACTATCAAAGTCGTCATTACTCGTGCTTGTATTTTACCTCCTGTTGTTTTTTTAATAATATATACTATAGTAGATCTCCGCTATCAAGAAACTGCAAACTAAGAAACTTGAGGATAAAAATGATCAAGAGAACAATAGAAGAACAATAGACTGATTTGATAACAACGAGGCTAGATCGG
>JAYJMH010057038.1:0-12740 GCA_036873815.1 Phacellophora camtschatica | reverse complement strand
TCTTTATTTTCCTTTTTCTACTTTTATCAGTATTTTGTTTTTATAAGGAACCTTTCATTAGGAAACTCAAGGCTTGAGCTCTCGAATCTTTTTTACTATATTGAGGCTTAAAATTATCATTTCATTTCTTGTCACGAAACTGACTTTGATCATTGATATTGTCAAGACAAGTTGCAGTCAAATTACTTTGCAAAAATCATTCATTATTCAGCTACTTTTGAAATCCTCTGGATTTTTTCATTCGCAGCAACTGCTCTGTTAGCTTCTTATGAATTCCTAAGAATTTTTTATTCCCGGCTACAATTTGCTCCGGGGGGAGAGGGGGGAGAGGATACACCCTGATATATGGGTACGGGTATGTGCTGCCGATAAGGATGTGTTTGAAGGCAATAAATTCTTTAAATATGGGTACCATTTTCAGCTAGAATGCTTTAATGTTTGCTTATAGATATTAGAAAATGTTGCCAGAAAAAAAAAAATTAAAATAAAATGGAATATTAATGTTGGGTAAACACGAAAATTTTCACATTAAATAAAGATGGGTGGGTATAAAAATTCTCAGCGGCACATTAAAATTACAGTTTGGTCAGTTTGTTATCAGCTCTTTTTTATTTTATTTTCGGCAGTTAAAGGTAAGCCCCAGGTCAATGAAATATACAAATTTTTCACAGCAAAATATAAATATTGAAATTCGAATCAGGGTTATCCAATATCGAGAAATCAAAATTTGTCGTTGTGCTTTGTTTTATGCCAATCTGAACGGCGTGTGGTCACAAAAGTTTTGCAATAATGAACAGTTTTTGAAGCTACTACTACACTTGGCATATACCTTGTGGAAACCAACAAAATAAAAAAAAACTGCTTTACCTCTACACGATTTAGCAATTCCACACATCTAGTAGTGGTGTTGTTTTTTTATTTCTTTTTTTTTTTTCGTTTTAGTATTTTATTTTGTTATATTATAATATTTAGTTTGTATCAGGGCCTCTTTTATTATAATAACTAGGAAGCAAATTCCCCTCCTGCCCCAGTCACATTCCTTTGTTTTCGATAATAGGCTATTGTCCTGTTTTCATCAGAACAATAGCTTTTCCCCTCTCAGAGTCGCTTAAAAGAGCCTCTGATTTGTATAATCACCACTGTTTTGTTGCTGCCATGCCTGTAATAGGTAATAAATTTTCATAATAATAAAAATAACAACAGTAACACTGCGCCATTTTATTCAATACTCAGTGCCGTCGGAAGCTGTTTCATATTGAAAACGATAGAGAACAAAGGTTTAATTAGTTAACTATTTTGAATTGCCATTGGTAGTAAACCACCCCCGAGCCCCCCGCTTCCGACGGTTCTGATTCCCGAGCTTGGTGGGAACTATCTAACCACACAGGAAAAAAACATCCAGACTGACGGTTAAGAGTAACTGCGCTTGCGCCGTGAGTCAAAACGTATTGAATACGAATGCAGTCAAAATAAAACGTTTATTTTGTGCATTGCGTATTGCCTAAACAGCCTGCGAGCAGCCTTTACTGTCCTCCTCCCCGGAGACAATAGAGGCTGCACGCAGGGTAAGCCTATTGTCAGGGTAAGCCTGACAATAACGCTAAAATTTGGGACCAAGGATTTTGTTTGCGATGTTTATTGAAACTAGAAATTGCCTTAGATCATGGTAAACATGATAAAGATTGCGTGAAATTTTATTATTTTGCTGTGAACTTGGCAGAGAAATTTCTGCCTAAAGTTTATGATTTTTTCCTCTTTCGACTTAACACTTCCTGTGATTATTAATCAATGGAGTTAATTCAAATCTCATTTTGTAAAATTGAATGCTACAAACAACGGTAACTTTGTTGTTCGGAAACTTCCAGTCATTTATTTCATCCATCCATGAAATTGGAAACTCCCTGGCTGAATCGTCTGTCACACCAAAAAAGCAGGAAAAGTAGAGATGAGAAGATGGCTGATGAGCGAAGGAATGAAACATCTTAAAGTAAGGTAAGTTGAATCATTTTACAATTACAGATCAGAAATAAAACCAATTACAGTCTTGCTTTGTGAGTTAGGCAAAATTTTCTGTTATTTTTGTTATGTTATCCTCGACTTGACAGCCAGTTCAGATTTGCTGGGTGTGAGGCGAATTTTGGAAAATTTCCAATGAACGTCCTTTCATTTTCAGCTCATGTGGACTTTTCCTTAAACCAAGTCTAGCCAAGTAGAATGTCCCAAAGTCTATTTCTTTTTTAATCCGAGAAAATGAACTGAAACAACTTTAGACAAACAAACGAGAATGGAACTGAGAAGCTTGGGAGAAACAAACGAGAAAATAATCTGAAGTAGTGGTGGGAGATAAACAAACGACCAAAAACCTGAATGAACTTGAGATAAACAAACAAGGAAATTTACCTGAAGGAACTTAAGATATACAAACGAGAAAATAATCTGAAGGAACTTCAGATGAACAAACGAGAAAAGAGCCTGAAGGAATTTGAGATAACAAGCAAGAAAAGGGTCTGAACAAACTTGAGATAAACATTCATTTTTTCATCATCTTATTTTGACTCGAATTTTATATAGTTTCTAAATTTTTACAAGAAGAAACTAATCTACTTAGGATATATTCATAGTTATTTCTAATTCATCAACTAAATAAAATTTACAATATAATTTTTTTACTGATGCCAAACGAAAGGGAAATATGTTACCCTTCGCAGTTACATTAAACGTAAAACGGCTTAGCTTTTTTTTTAAATTGACTCCGTTATCTGTGGTTGTTTAAATATTTATTGTTTTTTATTACGGTGCAAACTGAAAATATATTCAATACGCCACGCTCTAGCCAGCGCGCAGACTCGAAGTAAGTCTGCACCAGGGAGTAATAGTCTGCACCCTAACTCGAGGTCTTCTCCTCCGCAGGGTATTTTCCTCCATAGTGAGATATTTTTATTTTTTACTGATTAACGAAACGAAATTTGGAGCAAGTATATCTGCACGCAGGCTACAACGCTCGCACTTAAAACTGTAAAATCAAAAGTGCATTAGGGTCATTAGTAGGACAACAATTAAATTGATGACACATCGTTTTTCGAAATTGAATTTCAAGTTTAAGGATTTTGTTCTTTGAGAATTCATTCTTTTGAAAATATTAAACACGAGTTTACGTCATGCCAAATCTTAAGGATTTAAAGATTTGGTAGGTATAGATTAGCCAATGAGATTAGCCTATAAATATCTACAAAACGATGGTCTCGCGTGCAGCACAGACACAACTGGATTTCAGGCTGTTGAAATTCTAAACTGAGTACTACGGAGCTATGAACTGAACGTTTGTTTGTCGTTTTTAAATTCTGACATCTTATTTCACCTTAGAGTGTTATTCACTATTTTGCATGTTTTGTTGATGACGTCATTTTGTTTGCACAAATCAACAGAAGCAGATACAATTTTAGCCTGCGGGCAGTCTTTCTGTTATTGAAAAGTGAACTAACGGAAAATAGAAAGACTGTGCATCAGCGAACGTTTCTTCGTATTTTGCTGAATTGACATATTGTCATATGAACCAATCAGAAGCTGGTTAGAGATTCTCCTAACCGCAACATCATTGGTTAAGCTAGCATTATATTGTTTTATATTGTTACTAAAAAACATTTCTCTGCACTGCAAACACGAAAACAAGATGGCGACTAGAAGCAGCGAAGCAAAGTTACAGTGGAACGAAGACAAGTTTAGGGAGTCTCTTCTTGCGGTATCCTGTTTTTCAACGTCACGGAATTGTATGATGATCAAGTTACCATCCTTCGCAACTTCTTCAAAGGGAATGATGTATATTTTAGCGCACCAACCGGCTTTGGTAAATCGCTAATTTTCAGGCCATGCCAATCATTGCAGACCATCTTTTTGAAAGACCGTTTGGTACCAGCATTTTGATAATAATATCACCAGTCGAATTGATGACTGATCAAGTGAATTACCTCAAATCTTTAAATCTTTATGCGACATCAGCATTATATGTATATACACTTTAAAAATATTATTTCAATATATTTCTTTTATTTACTCAAATGTTTGATCACTTCCAGCTGATAAGCCCATTATGTGAATTGGTCTACAGACCTTACATTGATTACAAATGATTTTGCCGTTGATATTGACCCAAAAATTCTCTCAGTCAGATGTCCTGTTCAATAAAAGTTTCACTTGGTTGATACACAATATATGAATGCACGTGTGCTGGCAAATTCCATGCATAAAGACTATTTATGTGCTTAGTGTCATTTTCCACCGGTTGATCAGCTGGTTTTTTGGTGAAAACACAAAGTTTTTTGGTAAGTAAGTTCTTTAGGGTATAAAGGATCAAGTTTAGTCTCATTTAAGGCAAGTATATGGATCCCCAGGCTATTCAAGAGAAATTGAACTTCATTAAAATCGCCACGTATACCATTGATATTCAGAGATGTAATTGTCATTCTCCTTTTAAATCTAAGATGCTGATGAGACGATCTTTGGTTGTTGCTCAGGCTGGCTCCCTCCCTAAAATTCTCACCCACAGATATGATATGATTGATGATTTGAGGACATGTTCGTCTTACATTTGCGGGTAAAACATTTATCTATCTATCTATATCAATACCTTGCAAGACCAATTGGCATTACTGCAATGGGGTCACTGACCCAAAAGTTAAATTCGAACAAAAACCTAAAAGTCCTAATTACAAAAGTCTCTAAAATATATAATCTGATTACAAATGACTAAGATCTAACGTGAAGGAATCCCTGATTGTTCCCGCGAAAAAACTATTTTTATATTATTCAGTCCTACATTGCATATATACGAAGCTAGAAAAGTCGGTATTGTTTTGTCTCGTATTCCTCGTCTTTTTCATTACATAACTTAGAAGTTTTACAGCAGAATCATTTTTTACAATGTCCCTAAATAACGTCAAGCGCGCTTGCTCTCCCCCCTCCTTGAGCGGAGGCAAGTTAATCTCTTTCAACTTGGCCGTCATGCAGCCTGGCTCACTTGCCTTGAAATTCGTTGCAAATCTTACAGCTCTTCTTTGAACCTTTTCTTTAAAATTCTAGTTTATACTTCGCCTTAAATTCAAAAGTCGCAAAACAATGCCAAATCTAATTTAAATCTAATGCAAATCTAATCATATGTTCTAATTTAAAAATACATTTTATTTCGAATCTAGCCTGATGAAAATAAATTTTTACTTTCTGTTTTGGATTTGTATTATTGTGTTATGACATCTTACGAATGAAGAAGGAGATAAGTATAAAAACAAAAGGAAAAAGCCGCAGCAATGGCCTGCCAGTTGAACTTTGGAATGGCATCTCAGCTGATTCGAAAACATCTTCCTCCCTAAACGTTTTCAAACACTGTATATAGGTTTTAGGTTACATATATAGATGTATTTTTATTACGATTGTAAATATGGTTTTCATTCATAATATATTGTAAGTAATGTAGTTTAGTTTATTTATCCTTAATATTTTCAGTTTGTTACTATTGTAATTTGGAATGCCCCTTGAAAACCAGCATTTGCTGAAGGGTTGCCCTCCTTAAAGAATTCAAAATGAAATGAAATGTAAATGAAAAATAAACATGGTATTAAAATCTCGAAGCGGGAAGTGCAAATCGAGTGGGTAAAAGTATAAAGTCAGGATGAATGAAAACAAACATAGAGACTTTAGAACTAGCCTGAGGAGAATTTTGAGGCTGTGTAGGCTACTTTAGAACATATTGCAATTTTTTGTAAACTAAAATCAAACACGTTTATGAAGAGCATATACTTATTTTAAATTGTGGATGAAAACAACTGTTTCCCACTTTGCTTGGTCCGGTTTTTGTTGATTGCATTCAGATTCAGAACGAGCTGGCTGTTGGCGAGAGCGGCATTAACGGTAGCTTGTATCCGCCACTGGCAAAGGCGCAACTGCTTCACAAGATGGGTTTGTCAGAAAGGACACAGTAAACAACACGTTGTACGAACAACATTAAGCATCGCAGTGAAGGCGTAACTGTTTCACAAGATAGGTCTGTCAGAACTATGGTCAGAAAGGACACAGTAAACAACATGTTGTAATCGCAGCGAAGGCGCAACTGTTTCACAAGATAGGTTTGTCAGAAAGGACACAGTAAACAACACGTTGTACGAACAACATTAAGCATCGCAGCGAAGGCGCAACTGTTTCACAAGATAGGTTTGTCAGAAAGGACACAGTAAATAACATGTTGTACGAACAACATTAAGCATCACAGCGAAGGCGCAACTGTTTCACAAGATAGGTTTGTCAGAAAGGACACAGTAAATAGTACGTTGTACGAACAACATAAAACCCATGATTAGACTTGCCCCAAGTCTATTTATTTTTAATACAAATTGAGAACTGAGAATGTCTTTAATCCAACAAAAAAACGGAGGAAATTCGGAGAAAAAAATGTGGAGGTTCCCTCAGGCTCTTTTCTCGTTTCTTCATCTCAAGTTCCTACAGTTCATTTTCTCGGATTTCTATCCGAAGTTTTTGTTAAGCGAGTTTCCTCGGGCATACAAGAATGTAGTGACCCACAGCCCTGTAGAGGACCCAATACCAGGACATATTCAAAAAAAGGGGGGGGGGCTTATTCAAAATTCAGTTTCTCCGAGAGTAGCTATTATCTAAAAAAAAAACATGAGTATGATGAACAAAATAATTTCAACTATTCCATTTCAAGATAAATCTAAACACGCTGATCATTTCTAAGCTCTTAGCTGATCTATTGTAAAAGAAATTAAAAAAACGAAAAACCATGGGTGGTAGGACCCAATAAAATACATGATGGGTAATGGGAAACCAAAAACAAAAAAATAAGGCCATGGTGACCTTGTTTTCCAGCATAACAGAAACGAACGACATTACTTATCTATGTCTAACATCTTTAATTCATTTTATTTTTAGCTAATTTGACTGCTTGGTGTTCTAAGACGGCCAGCTGTTCAATACTTAAACAGCTCACAACAGATTTAAACAACTTTCAAGCATTTTGAACACAACAAAAAATCTAGAAGCTTTTGACCTAAGTACACAACCATATCTCCAGTAGATAGACTTGGAAGTAAACTCCACAGGATCAAATCAAAGGTTTGTATATTTTTTCATCATCTTATTTTAATTTGGATCATCTTATCTACTTCGAATATATCTACAGTCATTTCTAAATTACCATTAACTAAATAAAATTTACAATATAATTAATCATAAATTAAATCAACACTACGGAGACAAATATATTTAGAAGTTTTTGTTTTGTTATTTTATAAGACTCTTCTAGTCGACAAACATAACAGTTACATTTAATCCCATCCCATATTTTTATCATGCTTTTTCTGAAGACTTTATTTCATTTGGCTGGATATCATTATCCACAGTAACATAAATAAAAAATATTCCGAGTTGAGTTGCTGAGTTGAGAGCACTGCGTTGCTACCATGGTTACTGTTGCTATTCCTACCGAATGTGAATCGAACTTTGAGGAAAGCAACTTTTCAGCCTCGTTTGGATGCCTGCGCGCGCATAAAAAACATTTTTCCTCTATGCTGAGGAAAGCAATTTGTCTCTTTAGGAGAACAATAAACAATTCTCTTTCAGCCTTTGAGGGGGCCTGGAGGAGATTAAGAGCAACAGCCCTCTTCCAACAGCAAGGCCTGCTTGGAAGGTGAACAAACCTTAACAACAAAGCAAGCCGGAATGAACTTCAGTCGTGGTTAGCCTTGGAGAATTTCCGACATGGGTTTTAAAAGTTAAAACAACCGATGTTTATATTACTAAAACTATCTATATTACTTATGTCTTCAGCCGTAAGGCTGGTTATTAAGGGGCCTTTCAAAATCCGTACACTACTAACTAAGAGCTACATACATCAGACTACTTGGACTCAGCTGAGAGGCTATTCCACAGTTGAGGCTCCTCGAAAAGAAAAACCCTTTTACCCTGCAACTGAATTTTCTTGGATAACCTGAGATAAGTATTAGTGTCACGTTAATGACGAATTGCACATCGGTGAACATGTTACACTTGTAATTGCGGAGCCATATCATCAAGGGATTTATAGACCATAAGCTCTTCCTGTCCATGATAACTTCGTCGTGATCAATGAAGCCAACGATGGTTATCAATGTATTTCCACAAAACTAGTTCATTATTTTTGTATTCTATATTTTTTGGTTTCTCCTGACCGGTGCATTTTTATAGTGTCCTATGCGTGGTAGGACACAATCAAAATACATGGGTGAAGGGAAACCAGAAACTAAAACTACCGGGTGACCGAATAAAAACCATCTCCGTTTGCAGGGATGTGTGTGCCTTGAAGTCCACGAAACTAAAAATCTCAAATTGTATGCAAACCGATGCCCGAAGGGCAAACTTGGAGTTTCGGATATAATCCAGCCGTCTGCAATCACGTTTACATGTCCAAAACTGGAAAATAAAATAGCCTTCATTGTCGACCTTTCAAATCACATAAAAACAGCCATTTGTTTCTAGACCACTTAAAAGAACCTGTTTGCTTCTATAAGGACTTTGGGAGTTTGATCAGTAAATATTTTCACATTTTTAATTCCAAAAGCGCCATTAAGGCAAGCAGGTTGTTTTAATGTTAAAACATAGACTAAAAATAATTTAATTTCTTCTAATTAATTAAGGTTTTGGACAGGTAAACGTGGTCGCAGATAATTGGATGATATTCCAAACTCTACCTTTGCCCTTTGAACATCATTGTATGCACAATTTGAGATTTTGGTCTCACGGATATTAAGTTACATTCTTTTTAAACGGCGATAGTTTTTTTTTGGTCACCCGATCTGTCTTAATTTGTTCAAACATTTTGATTTGAAGTTTGGTTCAGTTCAAGTAATAAATAAATAATAATAAATAGTTGATTTTAGAATGCGCCCCTATATTGTACAATATTCTGCGGCGCATACAATTTAGTTACAAGTTACAAAAGTTATGTTAAGTTAAAATAATTGTTAAAGTTACAATAAAGATCCTAAAAATTACAGTATTTTTACAATAGAAATTAAAACTTAGAAATTAAATGCTTGTTCAAAATAATGGGTTTTTACTGCCTTCTTGAAAATAGTGATGTCCTTACATTGTCTGATATGGAGAGGTGCAGCGTATTCAAATGCTCTCTCTCGAGATTTCGAGTAGGGAAAGCTCTGCGGATCAAAGTGTTAGAGGAGCTTTTTTTACTAATCAATAATTCCTTGAAATAAGGTGGTCCGATATTGTCCATGCAATTAAACATAAGAAACGAAAGTTTGTACAAGACCCTATACCTGATGGGTAACCGGTGTAGTTCTTTCAGCATTTCTG
Source organism: Phacellophora camtschatica (assembly GCA_036873815.1). Taxonomy (NCBI): domain Eukaryota; kingdom Metazoa; phylum Cnidaria; class Scyphozoa; order Semaeostomeae; family Ulmaridae; genus Phacellophora; species Phacellophora camtschatica. The sequence goes on along the minus strand of JAYJMH010057038.1, from coordinate 3,386 downwards.
TAGCACTCTCTCTCCAACTCCTGTTTGAATTCGGTCTTGCTGCTGCATGTTGTAGTCTCTGCAGCTTTTTAATGCTGACATCAGGAAGTCAAAACAACATGGCATTTCCATAGTCAACACATTTCCACATCCATGTTACAAAGGCGTGAACTAAACATTCAAAGGTGTAACGGTTGAAGTATCTTCTGACTTGTCTTAGTTATACAGTTGGTAGAATACGTTTTTACAAACATTGCTAACATGATCTTTCATGGATAAGTTTTCATCAAAGATGACACCTGGGTTTGTTACTATCTGCACTGGAGAAACAGTACATTCACCCATTCACCCACTTGTATGCTGTCTACGGACACTTTTGGCAACTGTTTACTACCACCAATGATGATGAGCTCAGTTTTATCATCATTGATTTTTAGTTTATGATGTAGCATCCATTTTCTTACAGCATCAATACAATTAGTGATTTCATTCAATATCTCAGCTTCACTATTAGGCTTGAAAGATATATAAAACTGATTATCATCTGCAAAGATCATATAATGATGACAGGCAAGATAAAAAATATCACTGGCCCTGCACAGCTTCCCTGTGGCACACCATACTTAACATAAAATTCATTTGACAGCACATCTTTAATCAGAATCCTTTGATTACGGTTTGTAAAATATGATTGAAACCACTGACTGGCCTGACCACTGATCTTGAATTTATGTTAAAAGATCTGCTGCAAGGTGTTCACATCCCAGGTGTCAAAAGCAGTACTTAAATCAAGCAGCATTAACAGAGACACCTGGTTGTCAATTTTAACTGGTTGTCAATATTTGTCAAAATATCTGAATGCACTCTGGTTAAAATAGTCTCAGTACTATGGTATTCTGTGCATGCAGCATTTCTTTTTGGCATTTGGTCATCTGTTTCTAAATATTCCCTGCACTTTTACACTGCAGCAGACTCCGCCACCTTAGAAATGAATGGTAAATTACTGACTAGTCTGTAACTTTGAAAAATAAGATCGAGATCAAATTTTTCATGAGTGGAATTAAGAGAGAACATTTTCAATTTGATGTAAAATTTCCAGTCTGTAGTGATAAATTTATAATTTTTGTGATGCATGGCAGCAGAATATCCAAACACTCCTTTTAATTGATGTTGGTGCTGGATCTAACTGATAATATTTTGAAGCGCATTTTTGAAATTAGCTTCATTACTTGTCCACTGTTTAGCTCCGCAAACTCTCTGAAATCATTTCGGCTAGAGCTCTCACAGTGTTCATAATTATACTGATCATCCAGGTTTTCATTTTGCAGAATTTGTGCTATATCGTTCGGAACTTCCATGAAAAATTCATCAAACCTGTTAGCTAAGTCATCCACTGATGAATGTCCGGGATAGGGTGTGTCTTTGTTGATTATTCTAACCAAAAAAAAAAGTTTCTTTTGATCACCCTCACAGCTGTCTACTTTATTTTCATATTTTATGGTTTGATTTTCAAATTATAATAGTACTTCTTACTTTAATTCAGCAGGATCGCATATGGTAGTCAAACCACACAATATTCAAAACGAAATTTCAGAAGCAACTTAAAAAGTGATAGAGAAAAATACTGAACGAAGATGAAGAAAAATTAATATGATAAACATAAGAAAATGGATCGAAAAGAGAGACACAATCCTCACACAAAAAACTAATATGTAAAACGAAAAACTACAAAATGTAAACAGTTATTTTCATTGAGAAAATAATTTTTAGCCGTGACAGAAAATAAAAAGCATGGTCTCTAAGAGCAAAATGACATATAAAACAGCCTGCTATTTAATTGGGGTCACAGTTGGTCTCGTCAATCTGCTAAGTACCGTTTCAAATTTATTTGCCATCAAGATATTGTTCAAATTGAAAAAGCGACAACCCATCAACCCAGTGAATGAAACTTTCATAAGTCTTAGCATCGGAAATGTCTTAACAAGTATTGTCAGCCAAATCATGGTCACATCTTCATGCTTCGCGCAACGCTGGATCTGGGGAGAAAAAGCCTGCACGTTTTACGCGCTTTTTACGTTCTGGCTCGCGTTGGAACAAATATACCTGATGGTACTTCTAGCCTGGCAGCATTACTCTATCGTGACATCCATGTCGACCAGAACAATCCACATATCACAACAATCAAAAGTTCTACCACACATTGCCTGTAAACTAATAGCTCTTTTCTGGTGCATTCTGCCGTTATTCGGATGGGCGAGCTATGGCCAAGAAGGGTTGCTTTCCTGCTCGTTAAATTGGCACATGCAAGATATTCTTCATAGGTCTTACATAATGTGCAGCATTATCATTGCTTTCCTAACACCAAGCGTATTCTTGATAGTAATTTACAGTCGCCTATACAAGTTCGTTGCGCAAAATAAATTTGACTGTGAAACGAGGGCATCATGGCGACAAAAAAAAACAGAACGTTCTCTGATCAGAGTAGGCCTCATAACAACCATTGCTTTCCTCGGAGCCTGGACACCTTACACAGTCGCTTCCATTGTGACAATGATCAAACCAGAACAATTGACACCCCTGATGAAAACAATTCCAAGCATCTTTGCAAAAGCCTCCAGTCTGGCCCTTCCTTTCATTTATGTCATTATCCATAAAAAGTTTAGAAATTTACTTGCAGCGTCATTTTGCGTTAAAGGTTACAACGAGGCAGTTTCAAGTAACAACGAGGAAGTTTCAAGTAACAACGAGGCAGTTTCAAGTAACAACGAGGCAGTTTCAAGTAACAACGAGGCAGTTTTAGGTAACAACGAGGCAGTTTTAGCGCAGTAAAGCTGTTTCCTGTTATGGTTGCTGTGCCCCTTCGTGGAATGTGAGAAAATAAATTTTCTCCAGAAACATTTTTTCATTTCTTTTTTCATTTTACAATCATTTAAAGTTGGCGTTATTAAATGCACATAATTTACTAATTTATAACAAATATTTGGGATTAGCATTTAAAGGTGAAGGTGAAGCCAATGTTACCTATTTGCACATAACTAGAGTGGATAGTTATCATTCTATAATTATTGAAAGTTGGTGTTGTTAAATGCACATAATTTACTAATTTATAAAAAACAATTCGAGATTGAAATTCAAAGATGAAGCAAATGATACCTATTTGTACATAACTGGAGTGGGTAGTTATCATTTTAAAATTATTGAAAGTTGGTGTTGTTAGATGTACATAATTTACTAATTTATAACAACTATTTAGGATTCAAATTCTAAAGGTGAAGGTGAAGCAAATGATACCTATTTGCACATAACTAGAATGGGTAGTTATCAATTTATAATTATTGAAAGTTGGTGTTGTTAGATGTACATAATTTACTAATTTATAACAACTATTTAGGATTCAAATTCTAAAG
>JAYJMH010057027.1:0-12745 GCA_036873815.1 Phacellophora camtschatica | reverse complement strand
AAAGTGTTACAAGAAATAAGATTTATGCTTCTAAGCCCCGATAAAACTTCCATATTTGTCATAGGTTCAATTATTCAAAACAAAGATTGCTACCTTGTTACTACATTTAGTTGCTTTCTTTTATATTTTACAATAGCCTCATTTTATAAAATTCATAATTTTGACGTATCTTAAAGAGCGAAAAAATCTGAAAAAATTTGAAAAAACCTGAAATATCTAAGTTAATGTTTATGCTATGAAACAATGTTAAAATAACTCCAATCGGTCAGCAACTCAATTCTATATGAGCTGTTAAAGAGGAAAACTCTTTTTAGGGTCACCCGGTATAATTTCCTAATATCAATCATCTTCTGCAATAAAAATTATAAAAAAATTCAAGTTGTCTTCTTCTGATGAAGATCAAATTTTCAGAATAATATCTCCTGCAATATTGTTCGAGACCAGTTCGGCTCGCATTTGGCAGGTGACGCAATTCGTATCCTAACAAGTAGTCACATTCAAGAAAAGTTTATAGGCACCATAAATCACCAATTTAAAAAATTCAAACCAATTTGTTATCAAACAACATTGATTGAAGACGTATTAAAGTGAAGCTTAACCCTATCCAGGACAGTAATAAATGTTTGTTGTAGAAATGACCCTTGAATATATATCTACAGCCAACTATTCATTATTGTTTCCTGAAGGATTTTGTTACGCAAACTTTCTCTTTTTTTCTTCTTTCTGGTTTCAGAAAACAAAACTTTTAGTTTACAAAAATACAAACAAATGTTTTACATCAATCAACCACGCTGTTTTCTATGTGAAATAAAAGGCAAAGCACTCTTTTAAATGACGTTAGTTAGGCCAGGTTACCGATTAAAATACACGTCATTAACCACGTGATGTAAACATTTGCCAAGTTTTGGTAAACAAATTCATTTCTTTGTTTGCTTATTTTTTGCTCTTTATTGCAAATTTATTGAAAAATGTCTATGTCTGTTGGTCTAGCAAAAACTTCGCATCAACATGGTGTTCAACTTCTCAATTAAAAGAATGCGTTCTATTGAGTTCTCTAATTTACGAAAACTTTTAAATATCTGTAAATATTTACACCATGAAAAAGCTGACTTTTTGACGTCGCGAAAAACGGAAAATATTTGCGTACTAACAACTGAAAATCCAAACTGCATATTTTTGTGTAATCATGTATTCTAATTTGACAGGATTTGACCAAAACCTTTGAAAATAATTTTACTTTTCAATGCTTCTAATGTTTTCTTTGCTTCCAATGAATAATTTAAAATTATAAACTAAAGAACAGAACTTTGACAAAATTCTTTCAATTCATAAAAATCTAAAGAAAAATAGCTTAAAAATGAAAGAACATTTCGTCTTTAATATATTTGTAATTTGAATACTTTTCTATAATTATTTTTTAAAATTTTAACATTGTAATTAGGTTTTTAATAGCGTAATTAGTTTTTAGTTCAATTTTGTAATTTTTGTATTTAAATTAATGTTTTTATTAGAGGGCCCCTTAAAAATCAGCTTTGCTGAAAAGCTACCCTTAGAAACGCAACAAAGAAAACTCGATACTGTAATATGAAGAATTCATTCTTACCCATTATCACGTTCATAATCATCCGAATGACGTCTGTGACGATGATCTAAATTCAAAAAAAAGTTTCCATATTTTTAATATCAAACAATTTAGCTTGTTCTGGAAATTCAATTCAGTTCAGTAAACTGACAAATTTAACCCCAATCCAATTTAATATCCCCAATCCAATTCAGTTCTAAGAACTGATCATTTGATTTACCCTTATGCAAATACTCAACCACGTTCCCGAGGATATTTTACAGAGAAGAAATCCCTTGCATATAATAGACATCATCTTTAGACATATGAAAAATAGCTCACGCAGACTTGGTTTTCAAATTTTCTTTGAAAACGCATTTTAAGAACGAATGTCATGTATCTAAGGATGTTGTTCGTCCTTATCCCGACTATGGCATCAACAGCAACATAACATCAACAAAACAAGACAAACAATATTCAAATCCCATGCGAAAGTAACGTTTTTCAAACGAAAGTCACTCGAACGTTGACGCGAGATTCCATTCTTCTGTTAGAGTCAATGAACGCTCAGAAAATCGACGTAGGTAAGATCCCTGTACTTTCGTTCTTTGTTGCCGTCACTGACAGTATGAGCGTCCAGCAGCTTGACAGCATCGATAACTACGACGATTGTAAGAAGCCTAATAGGTACCAGAAACATTTCCTTTTCAAATATTACTGGGCTTGAGGTTGAGAAATGCCAACAAAAGTTAATTGGTAGATACGTTTTTGATTTTTTGGTGTCGTTGAAAGATTAAAAAAATCTCAACCCTTTCACCCCTGGAAGGGCCATATGGCCCATTGGCAAACAACGTAAAATGTCGTATTTTCAGGAGGTAAATACTGGCAAAACTTTATATTAATTTAAGATATTTCAACGCAAGTTCTTTTGAGTTAAGTTGGTTTGCATGTGTTACCCCCTTTTAAAATAGAACTTGCATAGGATTTGACTGTTTATCAGAAATAAGTCCGGGCATGTTAACGAAAGAAAAAGCATGAAATAAAACTATATTTGTAAATACCAGAAGAATCGCGATGTCTTCTATGTTGTGAAGAATGCGGTGCACCTCTGTCTCGATCTCGATTTCTGCTCTCTTCGGGTCTTGGCCTTGGCCTACAAAACAAAATACTTCAGATAGGTTTAGATAGATAGATAGATAGGTTTTACAAAATCACTATCAGACACGCAAATAAAGCTAAACTTTGAGCAAAAAACAAAAGCACTGTTCGTTATCCTTGTTGAAACACGAAAAACTTTTATTAAAACACATTATTGTACAAACAAACAACTTTTACCATTAAAATAGCAAGTAAAAAAAGAAATATTGAAAAAACTATTATTTGAAGTGAAAATAATTTTAAATTCTGACTGAACTACTCTTAGGATTATTCTTATTTACTTAACGAAAAAAAGGAAAAAATAATCAAAATATCAACAAACAATAACAAGACCAGAATTATGCGTTAATCCGATACATCAATTGTTTGAAAAAATAAACTTTGCAAATACATTTATCACTTCGAGTATTTTTGTTGGACTGAGAGTTGGCATAACTACTAGTAAAATTTCAATATGGCAGCATTTTCCTATCTTTTTTTAATCGGCAATGTTTTTTTTCTAATAGTACCAAGGATTTCGTGATCAGTATTATCAAAGATTATTTATAAATTATCTGTCACAAAGTATTCCACTTTCGTTAATCAATTGGATAGGTTATACATAGTTGTCTTCACATTAAAAGGTGAAATTAAAATTGTGAGCCCACAAGAGTATAAATACTTTAAATTTTTGATGGACTGCAAAACCAAATTTGGAGGATTAAATAAGCATCGTGCTTTTTCTCTTCAAAGCTCAAAATAATATTTTCACAATACGATATCTCCAAAGACCAATTATTAAAATAAAACATGTGACATAAAATCTTATATTTAACCTCTAGTTAGTTTGAAAACGATTACAGATAAAAATGTAGTTTCTTGAATACAGATAAATAAAATTTAACTTTTTCTTTCGGTTAAGAAAAATCTCATCTGGGAGACCAACAAAACGTCAGCCTTTTTAAGCAATGGAATAATTTTTATGAACTCAAAATTAAACTGCTTGAATTTTATTTCCAAAATTCTTCACAACATTGTACGTTATGAATTAACACATTCAAAAAATTTAACTTCAAAATTAACATCCTTTGCTCTTTTCCTTTCCTTTTTCAAAACATACATTTCAATTTATTTGCTGAAAATTTAATTTGCATAGCTTTCAACTGAATCAAAATAAAAAACTATTGAACATTTTTTGTTGAAAATGCCAAAGTCTCAGCAGCAAATAAAATCAAAAACTGGCATACTTTGAAATCGGCACCAGCAGATAAAATCGAATGTTGTGACGTCACAATTATGCAATCAATTATGCACGTTAAATTATGCATGCTAAATTATGCATAAAATATAATATGACTAATACTATCTAATACGCATGAATAACTTTCAAATAAAAATACCACAAGATGCTAAAACTGAAAAGAAATTTCCCATTTCAACCTAGGCGATCGGAATCTGACCTCATACCTCAAGGTGTCACCTTGATAAATGGCAGGAACCTTACAACAATGCGTATAAACAATACAAAGTATCTCCAAGCGTTGTTGTTGTTGTTGCTGTTGTTGTCACATGAATATATCCAAAAATAGATTTTTGGCTTTTTCGAACAATTTTGAACGCTCTTCAAAGGTACAATTTCCAACGATATCAGTGTCAAAACTTTAGCGTGACGGAACCATCATTTCATTGCACTTGCTGTAAATTTCTTCAAATTGCTGAATTGTTCGATATATCTTGGTGTTGGTGAATGCCCGAAATTTTCAATGAATATACATCAATCCATTTTTTCATTTGTGATTTTACACGTCTCGTTGTCTTGTATTTCAGTTTATGTATTTTTCCGTAAGCCGTTAGAAAATTTCTTTCTTTGCTTGAAAAGTGTTCTTTGCCATTACTTTTTGGGTATCGTTCAGTTTCCTCAACAATCGAACACAGCATAACTGCAATTTCTGCAAAACCTATTCAGCACAGACACATTCGTAGTTCATTTTTGTAACGCATTAAACTTGACGTAATAACGAAATCATAGATTACGTCATCAGCAATACTACCATGAACTTGAAACATAACCAAGCAAAGCTGCGCAAAAGTTTATGAAACGCAAAAGTTCTTCGATGCCGAAAGTTCGATAAACCTGTAAATACCGAAACTTTCATACGTAACATCGAAACCCCGAAATAAAGTTCTTTTATGGCAGCAGGGTTTGAAAAATATCGGAGGTATGGAAAAGTTCATGCATATAAATGAGTCTTCGTTAATGAAAGTTCGCAAAGAACTGCCTGCAAATGAGTAACTTGGTAACGTAGCGTAACTTCAAAGAAAAGAAACCCTTTTAAGTGTAGTCGCAACATCACGGCATAACTTGAGAAAACCCCAAAATAAGCAAGTTCTTCAAACCTTCCACCCTTTTAAGTCCTGTTAAGTCCTGTATATGGTAATAATGATATCTATGATTGGTGGTATAAGTCCGTATAAAGTTCTCAATTGTATTAGATAAAAGTTCAAGAAAACATTGAATGCTGAGATGCTTGTAAATCCTAAAATGGAAATAAAAATTAAATAACATTCAACAATCAAATACTACACCATCAATCAATTGTCTTCAATGTCCTGCAGGCAATTTTATACTCAATACCATTATCAAAATGTAGCGTTTACCATGAAAAAATAGGCATTCTTGTGAGCAATGTGATACCGTGGGTATACTCCGATCCTTTGGAAAGTTTGATTAGGTCTTTTAAATTGTTAAAATTACTAGGTTAAACTATAAGGTATAAATTGTTAAATTTATTGGAATCAAATTCAATCTTTGACCACAACAGAATAAGTTAGCAGTCCCCTTTGCCTAAAATGAAGATAGAAATAAACCCAATCTGTCAAGTAGAAAACTCTTTTGGTATGTAAAAAGGCATGCAATCTATTAAGCATTTTCAAAATATTTTGGTCTTCATGTTTCTTCTGTTAATAAATGTGATATCATCTTCATAATGGTCTTCACGTAAATTCTCTCAATGAATGTCATGTATCTGTCAATGTCATTCAGTCTTACCTCAAAAATTATAGATATCAAGTAAAAACAGTGTGATATATGAATATACTTTCAGCTATTAATCGCATGAAGTTTTTTTCTTTCAATAAAGCTACATCGGGGCTACATCTACAATTAACTAGTATGATGAAATCTTTCCTAAATTTTCCCCAAACTGCAGTTTTCCTTACGAAGACAAATTCATGATTGAATAGACACGAAAAAACTCCCCCCAAGTTACCTCGACGTAAGTGATGGCTTCTTTTCATGCTTACGATGACGTAAAATTCTAGGAAGATCAACGTGCTCATCAGGTGGAAATAATCTACAAAGAGCTTCACCAACACTTGGTTCAACTTCCTGTCAAAAAATCATATGATTCATAGAATGATAAATTCAGAGATTTAGATTTAATCTCAAACAAAAATACATTTAACACAGTCAATGATAGCAAGACAGTGAAATATGACACTGACTAATATACATATGTGCACTTAAAATTGATGTAATAAACTGTGTATGTTATCTATATGAGTCATGGGTTTGAGAACGTTTTCAAAGAAACCTGTTGAATTGCTGTGAAAGTTAAGTGAAATTAAGTGTCATTCAATATCGAAGTAAGAATTCTTTTACACTCTAATCTCTGCAATACACAGCCCTCTTCTAGCATATATATCTCAAAATTTAAAGAACCGCAGATCAGAAACTCATTTTCTCAGAAGAACAATTAGAAAAACAATAAAAAATACTTTTAGCAATAGGGCTCAATTTGAAGAAAAAAATAGTTTCTTAAATGTGGTGCCTTACTGGATATTAAATTTAAAAACATTAAATAGTTCACTCATGCACTTTGTTGTTTAATTATTTTTTTTGGTAAAAAGAACAGAAAATAATGATGAAAATAACTCCCACTATCAAAAAATTAAATTCACAATTTTATATGAACACGATTTAGAAAGATTATTTATGAGTTATATACGTCTATTAGATTTAAAGTTAAAGTGACAAAACAACGAAACAATGAAATGATAGGCTTACTTGTCCATCACGACAAATCTTTATTTCTTTGCCATCATTCCAAGGATTGCGTAAATGCGTACAATTTGCAAAGGGAACTTCGTGTCTGGGAAAAAGAATAACTTAGTAAAAAATACTCTATACGTATTTTGTATATATACTTTGTGATTAACACTTTATAAGTTCTTCAAATGAAAATCTTATTATTTTCATCGAAATGAAATATATACACACAGACTCTACACAGACCTCCCAAGAGTGACAGATAAAATACGAGAAAAAAGGATGGAACTGGCCAGACAATGAGTCAGGCATCCAGAGCTAGAAGCAAGCTAATTCATTTTATGGGAGCCAAAAAATGGCACCACGAGGCAGGGGGGAAAACGTACAAACTTTGTGGATACACTGCGACCAGTAGCGTGGAGCCAGCAGTACTGCAAAACCCTACTGCTGGACAGGAAGGTGTGCAGAGGATTGACCCGCTGATATCGATTGAGTTGCCGTTGCAATAATGCGCGCTGTCGTATCGCAAATATTTGTGATGACCAAAGAATTGCATGTTCCTGACTACCAAAGATTTAAAATCGATGGGTGAAAATGCACAAAATAAATGTAAAATATTTGTGATGCTTAAAACTACTTCACTTTCAAAGAAATCACAAATAACCACAAATATATAATAAAATGGTTTGATAGAAATTTTCTTATTACTGTCTTTTGTTTAAAGAAAGTTTAAAGCAAAATATATATATATATATACATGTGTATAAATCAGAATGCAAAAAAAAATTTGTTGTGGCATGAAAAAGAAATCAATCTTTAGCTGCAAAATGACTGCACATCAAACAAGTTGAAACTTTTTAGATTAAATTTGAAACAGTTCCAAGAATGCTTGTGTATGTTTTGCTTTTTGACCAAGAAATCGTAAAAATACGAATAAGGGAAAATAAAAAAAATTAAATTACAAACCTATTGATCCAATCAACTTTAAAAACACCAGTCAGGAACCTTCTGTCAAAACCTGGAGGGAGAACCCAGGGGATCATTGGACCATCTCTTCGAGAATCTGATGAAAGTCGACAAAATCCTTGAAATCTACCACTTTCTTTCACGGAGAAAATCAAAATCACGTTCGTAGCATGCTACAAAAAGAAATCAGGCACAAAATATAAATTGTGTTGTTATGTTTGAGTAAAAGTACACTAGAGTGATTCTAGTATTCATACTTGTAGTGGTAACTTGGTGGAAGAAGAAAGTTAGACCTGATAAAGAGGTGAATCTGCAACTAGTCACAAAATTAGTCACAAATAAAGATAGGAATTAACAATTCTAGTCATTGTATCACCTTTCTAATCAGTTGGAGATTATTTACTCATGCGGAATAAATGAAGATGGAATAAATGAAGATGGAATAAATGAAGATGGAGTAAATGAAGATGGCATAAATGAAGATGGTATAAATGAAGATGGTATAAATGAAGATGGTATAAATGAAGATGGTATAAATGAAGATGGAATAAATGAAGATGGAATAAATGAAGATGATATAAATGAAGATGGTATAAATGAAGATGGAGTAAATGAAGATGGAATAAATGAAGATGGAGTAAATGAAGATGGTATAAATGAAGATGGTATAAATGAAGATGGTATAAATGAAGATGGAATAAATGAAGATGGTATAAATGAAGATGGAGTAAATGAAGATGGTATAAATGAAAAAGGAATAAATGAAGATAGTGTAAATGAAGATGATATAAATGAAGATGGAGTAAATAAAGATGGTATAAATGAAGATAAGTAAGTGCTTCATCTTCATTGCATGATTGTTCATTGCATAATTCCTGTACTATCAATGACATTAAAAAATTTCATTTATGAATACTGCTTACCCTATATGCATCATTTAATTTTCGTTCATTTGCAGGAGGCGTTGACCAAACACCCTAAAAATGTAAATTATTTATTTAAAAATGGTGGACAAAGGAAATCTTTTTTCTGCTAATTGTGTGATATGAGAAAATCAAGTGCATAACTATGTTATTAGTAACGCTCTGATGATAGCAAAAGAATGACAAGCCTCAATGTACAAAATAAGTTTTCCTGTCTCCGTTTCTATTTTGTATCCGCCTCAATTTCAGTGAGTGTTTTTACAGTTTAATTCTTACCACAATATATAGGGTATGCTACAAACAAATTTGTAGCGTTTGTTTGAAAATTTCAATGAAGTTCTAAAATGAGCTAGTTATACCTGGATATACGTTAATGTGCAGATTCTAACTGAGAGTTTGTGCAATTTTCTTCAAATTCCACAAATAACTCACTGAGTTGAGCCTCGATAATCAAAATTTATGTGAAAATGAAAACAGAAAAATTTTCTCAATGTTTTGAAGCGAGAACAAGCTCACGAGTATTGTCAAACAAAATGCTTTAATGTAATGCTTCTCGTTTGATCTCTTACTAATCAGTGATTAGGGAATTTTACCAAACTCTAAGTTAGAATCTGCAGATTAATATGGTATAGTGCTCAAATGATAATGTTTAATGTCCAGTCCATGGTAGGTATACTTGGGAATAACTCTCTCTGATGACCTAAAATGGGGGCCGCATATTACCAAACTAAAACTATCAAAGAAAGCAAATTCAACAGTAGGAATCCTGAAAAGAAACCTGAGACATTTTCCAGCACCCCGTCGCCAATCAGCTTATGTAGCACTAGTACAATCAAAACTTGAATATTATTCAGTTGTGTGGGACCTTTATCTCATTAAGAATATCAATAAAATTGAGAAGGTACAAAGGCAACTCGCTTTATCTCTGGGCATTATAAAACTAGAGAAATCGAATGTATCACAAACATTAACCAAGTACAAACTTTCTTCCCTTAGAGCTAGAAGCAAGATAAACAGTCTTGTGTCTTTGTTTTAAATTGTTAAAGGATTGATAACGGCAATTCCATGTGACGAATTCTTCCAACATTTAAGACTAAAACGATGTAGCTAGTAGACACTGGCCAAAGTGACTAATATAGAAACTCATTCTCTGCAAAGACTGTAATTGCTTGGAACAATCTCGATGACAATACAGTGTGCACAATTGGAGTGGATGCTTTTAAAGCAGCAATCACATGTTGTAAATAACTTGTTTCCCAACACGGTACAATAATGCTTGAAAAAGTTATGTACTGTAGGCATATTTAGATTTAGACTTGGATATAAATTGGTCTTTTGGTATTCGAATTCCTGGCAAAAATGAAAATAAAAAAAACTTTTAAAAACGAACCTTTGCTTTTGATAACGAAACATTCTCATGATTATTGCTTTTTATAATAAAATATTTAGATCCTTTTAAAAACTCTTCCATAGCTTTCTTGTTGTCTTCTGCTGCCTTTGAAATTTTGCTTTTCACAACTTCTGTTTCACCTGAGAAAAAAAAAACATGACTGAGCACACAAGCAATAATCATAAAAAAAATAACTGTCATGAACATAAAGTATATAAATAATAAAATGATTGTTTTATGCATGTTGTACGATAATCTGAACAAAAACAAACAAATAAAGGATACCAAGTTACCCAAAAAAATGTTCACTCGTTTGAAAAACCGTCAAAATTCGATTTGGTTACTAATATTTGTGATTTTTGCGCAAGTTATGCAGAGAAAGGGTCAATTTATTAATATTCCAAAAAGAGTATAATATTGTATGACATTTCGGGCTTGACCAATATTCAAAGTACAATTTCTATTACATTTTTACGTTTTTATAGCTTTTGACAAAGGTTGAGATACACAAATAAATTGTGTGAAAAAGATTCATTGGTATTATTGTTTTAGTTTCTGAAATATTATATTTAATTATTTCTGCTATATATTTGTCAAAAAATTACCTCCTTCCTCTTTTAAATGTTTTCGCTTCCTTTTCTTTTCTTTTTGCGCCTTTTCTACCTTCTCAAAAGAATCTAAAATTCACAAAATGAAACTTGACAAAACTCTGTTTCCTAAAATTCAAAATCTAAAATTTTCTGAAGATTTAATCTGTCACTTTTCAAATAAATTATCAAAAACAATTATACCTTCAATTTCATTGCAAATTTTTCAACTTATCTAATAAATAAAAAATTTAATTGATACTACAAATTGGGATCTCGTTAAAGATGTGAAAATTTATTGCTTTAAAAATAATTCAAATAACAAATACCAGAAGAGCCAGCTGATCTTGATCTGCTTCTAGAACCTTCGCTAAGTGGAGAACGAGAACGTGACCTTGAAAATGATCCAGAAAAAGAACTCATTTCTTCAAAGTCTGATCCAGAATGACGTGAAAGAATATTTTCATCAGCACCATTATGCATGCTACCATCACTGGGTGAAGCACCAACATCATCAATTACTTGCATGTCTTCCTTGTTATCCTGAAGATTGTATTCTTTCTCTTCTGCATGCCCCTTCGGCTCTGAAAACATTCAATATTTAACAAAGATAATTACAAACATATTGTCAAGTTTATCTTCACAAATTTAGTCAGAATAACCATCATGACTAAAAATAAGATAAAGTTGATTGTATTTATTCAAATTTATAATAACAACCTTGTCATTGATTAAGGCCTGGCTGTTTAAGAAGAACTATAGCTCTCTCTAGCTCCCCTCAAAATGATGGAGGAAAACAGTAGATAGCTGTCCAACACCAATAAGTGGCCTGCCTCAAAGTGTGGTTTTCTTGTTGTTTTAGTGAATTCCCCGCAGACATAACTTTGCAAACATCAAAAGAGATGATTAAAAATGAAACAACATCAAATTTAAATACCTTCTTTTGTCTTGTCCTTTGCCTTAATTTTTTCCTTTTTCTCTTCCTTTTTTGTTGTTTTTTCAGCTTTTGCTTTGTCCTTCCTAGGTGAAGCCTTCGATAAAAAAAACTTTCAAATATCACCAAACACATATATGTCACCTACTTCCATGGTCTTAGACACTCAAATCAAATCATAATAGAAAAATATGAAAATTAAGATACTTCAGATGACCAGTAAAAGGTTAAAAAAATTTGCTAATCATCAACTCTTATTAGCTAATCAATAACCTTTTAAAAGACAAGTATAAATGAAAGTTATTTGTTACAAGTAAAAAGTTAAACAATAGTAAGATACACATAATTAAAAAAACCACGGCAAAAACATGAGACACCACCCATAAAATAAAAGACTAATCATTATAAGATACAACCAGGTTTGCAGAAAGTAGCGACGGGCGGTCGCAGGCACATTTTAGCACCTGCAGGCACATTTTGACAAAGTACCCTTTGTGCACATGTATGTTAAAAATTTCTTCCTGGAAAATGTGATAGTGTGATAAAAAGAGCGAAGCAAAGTTATTGTAGGCATCAGTCAAAAAGTATGGAAAGAATATAAGAAAATAAGATGGCTTTTGGTTTTTATTTGTTGTTACATTGCTACGAGATGTTCTTGCCACAGTTTTTATAATGGACCTAATATGTGTGCATATCAGTAATTTTTGGAATGAATGGAGAATTAGCCAATAAAGCGTCATACAAATACAAGTCATCTTTTATTTACTAATAATCTACAGCAAGGAACAGGCATTGTCATCACATCGTAATCTTTTCAGTTGTAAGCTTGCGTTATGTTTTGGCAGATTTGAAACTTTAAATTGATTTGTGATACTTTGATTTTGACTAGAGCAAAGTCCTAGTTTGGTGGAAATCTTTTGAAAATATTTATTACAATGCATTTCCCCAGTGTACCTAACAAATGTGCCCAACCATTTGAATTATATAGTTGTGCCCAACAATTCAAATTATATAGTAATGTTGATTAGCCACATAATATTATGTAAATGCTCTTTCTTGTATAATTTGTAGCAGCCTCGCACAAAATTTCTATGAGATTTTAATAAATATAAACACTAGTATAAAGCATTTATCAAAATTGTCCTTCAATTCAATTTGTCCAATACAATTCTAAGCCTTCAAACACTATCATATAATTG
>JAYJMH010057016.1:0-12746 GCA_036873815.1 Phacellophora camtschatica | reverse complement strand
CTACCCGTTATGGGTAGCAGCTAACGAAAAAGGAGCCTTCGGGTTGCCTTCGACCTAGCGGTCGGCCTACTTACTTACTTACTTGAACATTCACGTTTATCTGGTCACAAATATATATTAATATAACTTAGCTTGTCTCTACTAGAAACATCATTAGGCGCTGCAATACACATCGGGCCTTTTGGAACATAGTTTCTATACACGATATTCATCTGTAAAACGACTATTCAGAAATATTGCTATTTAATATATTGTTACAAAAAAATTAAATTTGAGTAAATAAAAAACGAAACTTACCTTGAATGCTCCCACGGTTAGAGTGTAGTCATATCTTGCAAAAAATGTAAAGCGTGTATATGACAAAGCTGCAAAAAATAAAAAATCGTACTGTAAATATATATCATTCTCTCGCGGGGTCTGCAATTGTTGGGGTTTGGAATTAACGGCTGGGGTAGGAAACAATCCTTTGATATGACATACTAAGGGTTATAAACGGGTCTAAAATGTATGTATTGATACCTTATTGAAAAATAATGCAAGAATATCTTAGAATCTTGCATTATTAGTTGCATTATTACTACCAAAGAAGTGTGAATACCGTGAGTTATACCTAACTTTATGATTAATTAAGCCCCCCCCCCAAGACCCACATTTATGTTTTTGTGTAAGATTTGATTTCACAAAAGAAATCAAGAGACCCGTCTTTAAAGGAATTAAAGAAATCAAGAGACCCGTCTTTAAAGGAATTATCCATGAATTACGACCCAGGTTTGGAGATGTTTTGTCCTTACATTCCACTCTTAACGTAAGGCACAATGATATCCAGTCCAAAATATTAAAGTGTGCCTCCTGTTTGTAGAATTGCAAACATTTATTCTCAGACGAAACTCTGGTCACAGAGTAAAACTAAAAACAAAAAGTGAAATTCCTCAAAACTTCAATAAATTTTCATAATGGCAACCATGTTGGATAGCAATTGTAATTAAGAGCCAAACCTTGCACGTAAACAAAGGCACTTTCTGATGTAACTTTGTGACCATGTGAAGTGGCAATGAAACATGAATAGTATCCCTGCACGGAAACTGTATCGACTTGCATCATCATCTCGTGAACTATATTCTCTTTGTCGACACGCTTATTAGCATATTTATATTTCTGCGCAGGATTTGGAAAGTTTGCCATTCCATCTTTGCGCCATTCAAATTTGACGATATTGTAAGCTTTTGGGTAGGAACAGGTCAGTGTAATGTTTCCCATATGATATAAAAATGCAGGAGTTTGTCGCAAAGTTAGTGTTGGCACAACTAAAAAAATAAATTCAAATTTGATAGTAATGACTTTATAAATGTGTAAATATAAATATGATGGGCTTGTAATCTCATATCATTTATCAGTATTTAATTTAACTTTATTATCAATTAGTTTAATTTTTTGAATTTATTAAAAATATTTGTAGTCTATTTACTTTATATAAATCATTATTAAAGTCACCTCATTCTAAAATAAATATTAAGCAACTCCGAGCTTGGTTTTAAAGGAGCTAGGAACGTAAATAAACAGCAGTATAAATAGTATAGCGTAATAAAGAATGCCGTTAAAATATTTTCTTGTTTTCAAGATATCCACTATTTTGAAGTATTGTCTGATGACGGAATTTTGTTAGCAAAATCCTCACAAATGAACAGGAACATAGCTACACATACATATTGGTTTTAAAAAGTTACATTCGTGAACATGTTTGCAGCTTTGCCACATACATGGACTTTTAAGTGCCTAGAAACATTTAACAGTTTAGAAAGACATTTAATAGCTTTAACAATGTTTAGAAAGGCAAGCACATTAAAAAGATCCATTTCGAATGTATTTTCACTGCTGACTAAGTGATTATCAACCTTGTAAATATTCTGAAAAGAAAATGACGTCATCATCC
The DNA here is from genome assembly GCA_036873815.1 of Phacellophora camtschatica. Taxonomy (NCBI): domain Eukaryota; kingdom Metazoa; phylum Cnidaria; class Scyphozoa; order Semaeostomeae; family Ulmaridae; genus Phacellophora; species Phacellophora camtschatica. The sequence goes on along the minus strand of JAYJMH010057016.1, from coordinate 10,816 downwards.
TAACATGAAAAATAGTGCATAACTCTGAGGTAAAATGAGATATCAGCAAACTTAAACGCCGTTAATCCTTTAACTCCGGGAAGGGCCGTATGGCTCATTGACAGACAACGTAAAACGTCATATTTTCAGGAGGTAAATACAGGTCAAAACCAAATTAATTTAAGATATTTCAAGGTAAGATTATCTTTTGAATTAAGTTAGTTTCTAAGTGCTACCCCTTGCAAAATAAAATGCAGATGGGAGTTTCTTGTTAATTGGAAATGAATCCGGGTTAATCTATGAAAGGGTTAATCTATTTCATAGCACAATTTATTTTCATCAATGCACATCTTCAGTCCATAGCTTCTTTAGATGAAGTTTCCTGATAAAAAATGTATAATAAATTTTTCCGAAACTTACTCGAGCATCTGAAGTACCAGTATTTCATAGCCTGGCATTTTTTAGCGGCATCATCTGCATTTCTGGAATCTGGAAGATAGTATGGCTTTAAACACGATTTTGGCACGCAAGCACGATTCGTTAATCGAATGATGTCTGCCGAATTTCGCACGTGGGCTATTTGATATTCGGCAACGCGTTTTAAATAAAAAGAGTATTTTTCTGTAGTTACGCGTTTCGTGAGCATTGAAACTAAAGTGACTTCTAAACTGGCTCCTGATAACAGCAACGCTTTATCAATGGGAATTCTTGCAAGTTTTTGACCTATCACAAATTCTAATGGAAAGAATATACGCATTTCTAACGATTTTTGTCCGGCGTTAGTTTTAAGCATGATCAATACAAAGTCACCTGTATAAAAAAATGATAGCATCTTCGATAAATTGATTTGAAGATAGAACATATCGTCAGGCAACAAACTATCAGGGAACCTGTAAACTGAGCTATTGCTGGACTGTGCACTTGGCTGAAGTAAAGAAGTAGTTCTTTCTATGCATTTAAACGTTTGCTTGTAAGATTTGAAGTAGTTCTGAGTGTCACCGTACGAGCATAGTACTGTCACCGAAAGCTGACCAGCGTGCTTGTAATCGCCAGAATCCGTCACAGAAATCGTAACGGTGAACTTGTCTCCAGGTATTGTTCGGAAGTTTACAGACATCCAGAAATCGCCAGTTGAAGAGCCAACACGAAAAGGAAAAGTGCTGTTGTTCGTCAGTGTTTGATTCATGGCGGTCGAATGCACCTTTACGATTTTGTATGACTTTATTTTAATACCTGAGTCAACATCAACACGACCAATCAGAGCTCGGTAAGGCAATCTTGGAAAAAGCTGAATACTTGGTAAAGATGTCATTCCTGTCAAGCAAAAATTAAATATTAAAAAATGATGAAGTTAAATTGCTATTGAAATGTTGGCCAACCATCTATTACAGTAACATTTATGTTATCTTTATGTCATCAACTTTATACTATTTGGTTAAATTAGCATACAACTTAACTGCAATCATGGGATATAGAAATCGTAGTGTTTGTTCTCATACCTGTGTTTGTGCCTACTCCTCCCATGAACAATGCAGACACTTTCTTTACAAAAAATAGATATTTTAAATTTATTCTTCCTCCGCAGATGCAATTTTTTATAGCAAATAAAACGTGTCCGCACTACTCGTGCTCCTCCCTGCTTCCTCTCTTGTTTTTCCTTCTTTGCACTTGAATTTAGAGTTTCAAATGAGAACAAACACTGAGAGTCATTTAGCCCATGCTATAATTTAAACATACAGCATTGGGAAATATTGCATACGGTAAATCCTCGAATAAGCCCCCTGGGGGGTAATTAATTTTAGGCTTTTTTGGGAGGAGGATAATTCGAAGTCGGACTCTTTTCTATAGGATAACTACATACATATGAATACTGAGGGACAACTAAGTGAAATAACAGGCGTATTCGAGGAGGGGGGCTCTAATTAGAAGATTTCCGGTATTTCAAATGGACTTTTCGGAAATAAAAGTTGTTATGTTGTGTAACAGGATGAGCCTCGTTTTCGACATTGTCGAAGTTCTAATGAAATTGATGAAATTCAAAAAAGTTTAAACTGCGAAGGCAAGAATAACCATTCACAGTGGAAATACAGGAATAACATCGACACCGGGCAAAACCAGGGTCTAAAAAAGCACTTTCCTGATTTGTAAAGTTTCAAAAACACAGAAAAAACAAACGATGATTTCGATGTACTCAAAGCCAGCAATGCTTAGATCCCCATTAGAAATTTAGCAAAATCTATTTTCTTCCATATTTACCAAAACCAATTTGGAATTGAGATTGCATTCTTTATTTTTTCCGTCTGAGAAATTGGAATATTACAGTTACATTTAACATTTTGGGGCTTGTTGTACAACCTAAATTTGTAAGAACTTTCAACGGTCTACACCTGCAAGCTAGCAAGAGGGATCAGGGGGAGTCTGACGCAGCCTATAAGATGCCCCACACTTTATGAATGTGTTTTTTATTTAGAGAAACTGAAATAGAAAATAGAAAATTAGTTAGTATTTTGGGGCCTGTAAAACTTAATAGAAAATTAGTTAGTATTTTGGGGCCTGTAAACATTTGTGAAAACTTTGTAACTCGTTAAGACTACAAGGCAAAAAGTAAGGTCAGGGCTGCTAATTTGTATTTAGAAGACGTTTTGTTGTTGGCTAAAATAAGGGGCGTGGTCATTTTGCTTTAAACTCTTTGCATATTCTCAATGGCCCTGCTCAATTTACACAATTTTGTTTCAAAACCCCGAACTATAAAGTTAAAAAAATACTAATGAACTAACTTTTACATAGTTTGTACCAGTGTTCCATTGCCTTGCATTTCGTATTGGCAGCTTCTTTGCTAACAGCAACTGGAAGCGAATATGGCTTTAAACAAGAATGCATACATGCACTGCGCGAGAGATGAACAATTTTGACAAGGTTTTCTTCGAATGAATTGACTTGAAGAGTCACAATTACATTAATGCTGCTTCTTTTAATTTTAAATGAGTCATCTAGTGGTATTCTAACGATAGTTTTAGCATTTTTCTTTTGAACGTAAAAAAGTATGCGTTTGATGAGCGTTTGTGATGAAGCAACTTTCGTGCCGCCCGGCTTAAGGTCGTGTTCAATCTGAACAGCAATTTCAGTATCAATACTATTCGCGGGAAACTCGATGCTGCTCGTGTCAACCGCAAAATAAAACACGTCTTCGGGCAAAATATAATCTGGAAACGTGTATTTATAAGCAACGTTAGACTTTGATTTGCGATTCCTCTGAAGAACTGTAGTTGTGGCGTTAAAACATCCATCTTCCAGCTTGAAAGACGCAAAGTAGTTCTGCGTGGAAATGTAGGAGCACAAAAAAGTAACGGTAAATTGAGCAAAATGCGTAACGTTATTCGAGTCCGTGGCTTTTACTTTGACTGTACGCGTGCTTCCTGGTTTTCCATAAAAGCGGTAATTGGTCCACACTTCACCGTTCTGAGAATTAATACAGAAAGTGAAGTCCAACGTTAAGCTTTCCTTTAGCGAGTCTTTGTAGACATAACTTCCCCCGTGTAAAGTAGAGAAACGCTCGATAGAATACAATTTCATGTTGATGCCAGATTTTTGAGGTTGGTTTATTAATCTTTTGCCAGGCGTATCGGAAAAAAGCGTCACATTTTGAAACGACAACGTTGCTATTCCTACAAAAAAAGGCATTATGCATCAAAAGTGTTTACAGTGCAGTGCAGTGGCATATTAAAGAGAACAATGGCTACAAGGACAGTACATCCAAACATAACTTATAAAAAATAGGTATGTTTCCAAACCTGATCCGTTTGATTGGGTAGTTATTTATAGGCTATCCTGCTGGAGTCCAGATCCCTTGCCGCAGCCATTTTTATATCGGTTGATTCTCTTTAACGTACAGTAGTTGATGGGTCGGAGGAAATAGTTGATTTGTTGTAAAATATATTGTATATACCTTTACATGTTATATTTGTCTGGCCACTGTTCCTTCTTCCAGCGAGTTGGTTTTTAATTTATAAAAATCTTTCATTTCACCCTGGATTTATTTCCCTGACGATCGCCATTTTGTAAGAACGTGATTTGATATTCCCAGGGTGAAATGAGATATTTTTATGCCAAGCCAACCTGCTGGAAGACTGAACAGATGCCAGACAAATTCCAGACAAGTATAACATGCACATGTACCATGGGCATTAGGAAAAGTAAAGTTTTCATTTTATACCCATTTCAATTTTTCTCATTCCCCCTGTCCTACATTCTGTGTTTTTATTCTAACACGGAATAAGTAAGTAAGTGAGTATTTATTGCCACTTTAAATTAAAAATTTACAATTCTGAAATGGCTAAAGTTAAAAATAAGAATACTTACAATTTTGCGATAAGAATAATACTTAAACTAATAAAAATAAAAATGCATAAAATATTATTTTTAAAATTACGTATCTCTACTAGAGTGGCAGGGATAGCACTATAAGATTGAAAGACCTTGATTCCATAATGGCCTTTGATTTTGAAGACCTTGATTCCATAATAGTCTACTCTCAAGTTATTAGTTGAAAAGTAAAATTATATCACCTGATTTTGTTTAATTTTTTATTGAAAGACAATTAAAAAAAATTTTTTTTAATACTAAACATGGAAATTTATTTGAGACATCCTCCAAGTATGCTGTGAGTCTAGGCATTAATCCTGACTTTTTGATATTTAGATTATGGTTAAGCTATGTTGAGTCATAGGATTGCACAAAAATAAAACAAAATTCATAACTTGCACAATATTTGCAACCTTTCACATAATGAGTCCAAGAAATCTTGGGAATCTTGAAAAAAACATCAATTCACATCTCTTACCAAGTGCATAAATTGAAATATCACTGTTTTCTCCTTCCAGAAACAAAACATTGTAGATGTATTCTGATGTTGTTCTTAATCTCTTCCTGGAATTAAATAAAAATAATTCTTAGTTGTACAGAAACTAAAAAGGGGAAGCCAGGGCAAGAGAGCTGGTCCTACTAATCCTGCAATTTCTCTTCACTTGGAAAATATCTTTGCTCCCAAATCGTAACAAATAATAAACAACATAATCACAATTATTAGCAGTCTATGATTTTGGTTGAAGAGTCCTGCAAATTTGTTGCCACTTGGCCTGTATCTTCGAATAAGTCTTCATCATATGATTCATGCAGTCTAAAAGGAAATTATCTGAGCCAAAGGGGGGCACTTGGCATCCCAAGAAGAAAAGTCAGTCCAAGATTTAGCAAGAAATCCAAAAATACCATATCATTTTATAATTTCTAGTAGGTACCTAGAACTATCAAAAATTGTAACATATAGGATAATGGCATGAGTTCCTAGGTTTGAAGCTTTGGTTTTGTAAATTAATATATTTTAGCTGTCTATGAAACAGTTTCACCCTTTTGAATAAGATGTAATAGAAGTTCTGCAGCAAACTTTATTAAAATACCAGCAAATCCTACACAAAATACAGTATATAAAAACAGTATTTAAAAGTGTATCTTTTCAAATTTTTGCCAAAAATTCTACAAAATTTATTGTCCTGACTGCCCTGCCCCCTCCCCCTTGTTAGTGTTAAAAGCCAAGTCAAGGCATGTCATACCTTAATTCAACTCCCACACACACAGCTAATCATTCATGGCATACTTTATGAAACACATATGGTCCTTTCTCTTTCGTTTCCTTATTTTGTGTCTTGTTTGTCTTCAAAAAAGATGCTTCATCAAGGTATTGATCACATGATTTGAATTGGGTGTAAACAAACCTTAGCAGATTAGGTCTATTGGATTTCTATGCAAATTTTTAAAGTATTTTAATTTTAATTCACGTATCATACATACCATAGACCATCACGGAAATTTAATTTATAATTGGCGGAAATGTTTTGCACCAGCAGCGCCAGCGGCTCACCACGGAGTAAGAGTACTAGCCCATACCCAACCCCCATCATCATGCCCATTCATAACAAAAGTATGAAACATCATCACAAACCAACGTCCGATATGAATTCTCATTGCGCCATCATCATCCATCATCCATATTTTGGTCAATTACATCTATAAATTCAAGCAAGAAACCCAAAACATAATTACCTCTCTGGGCCTTGATCAACTTCGATGTCATCCTCTCTGTGAGATGAACTGCTGCTCATGTCCTCAGCGGCACGTTTTGCACCAACCCTTTTGTTTTCCAAATTTGTCAGCCCATCGCCACAATGCTTTGGACTCTTCGTGCTTGTAAAAATCTTGCTCGTTTTATTGCCCATTATCAACTCTGTAAATAATAACGATAGGCAATGATTCTGTTTCTATTAGAAAGTAAGTTGACCGTCCTTCAAAATGCCTGCTTGATAGATTCCTAACTTTTTGCACGACTGGTCTGACGACTTCACAATCTTCAGTAAACCAAGGGCCTATAATACTGTCCACTCTTCACCTTCGCCACCACACACACAACACCACTCAAGAGTACAACATACCGTTTCTATACATCTTGAGTTACCTTGGGACCACAAAAATGGTTCTAAAGATAGACTTGATGCTTCGTGTTCAAAATGTTAATACAGCAAGCCATTGCCTTATTCTTTATAACTTCGCCAATTTAGATGTTACACATGAAAGTTGAAATGACGTGCAATCAAAAAGTTTACACAACAGCTGAATCAGTCAGTGCAAGCAACGCAGGCGTTGTTGGTGACCACTGCGTGGTTGTCGGTTGGCAAGGCGCGGGAGAAACTTCTGAAGAAATGGGGCACACAAATTTGAAAAAACAGTTTGGTTTAAAAGCATTTCATGGAAGAGAAGAACCAACGACTACCTAAAAGCGTTTTGTTGAAGCTTAATGCTAAATTCCTCCAAACATGCATTTTTAACTTCAATTTCTCTTAAATTTCAGTTCAGAATATTTAATGCTTTCTTATGCCTCAGGGGATCCATAAAATGCGCGTGCGCACGCACTGATAGACCTAATCGGCTAAAAGTTTTGTTTACCCATTTCAAGTCATGCTATACTCTTGGGAAGTTTTGATATTATTCTACTTTTTGCATTCACTGCACAAGTTTTCATAAAACGAAATATTTTAAGAAAATCAAGAGATTGGTCACATGACTTCAATTTGGTGTAAGCAAAAAAGCTGACAATAATAACAATAGCTGCACAGTTTCTGTTTGCCCCCCTCTCTCTCGTGCGTACGCATTTCATTGATGCCCCACTTCATGCTTTTTTAGTAGATACAGAACTCTATAGAGAACAATATTTCTTTTTCTCCTTCCACTATTTCTATCACACTCTTCTCCATAGGCCTCTTTAGTTCTATTCAGCTAAAATCAAAAAAAGAAAGGAAATATTTTCGCAATTTTCCCGATTGACAGCAAAAGTTTGCAATTCTGTTTTGTCAGGTAGGAGGGGGGACAAATAATACATGGACTGGGAGGGGACTGGGGGCCTGGGAGAAGAAAAATATTTCTCAAATTAAAATGCATAGATATGGGGTGGATATCTACTTTATCCAGTAGCCATGGAGACGTGGGGGCTGGTATGGCGGGGGTATGGCTTAAGATCCGCCATTCTTTTGCTAAAACTAGTTATTGAAAAACTTTTATACGGTTGCTTTTCATTGGTCTTTGGTTCTTTTTGCCCCACCACTTTCAAGCAACTGTTCAGCGGTCCTTGTACCAACATAGGAATTTGCAGGTGAGTTTATTTGAATAGGGTTTTTCCACGAAATTGCTATTTGGAAATAGGATTTCACCACAAGCAAAGTCTGGGAACTGAATCCTGAGAAAATCCTGACCCCCTTTCAGAGAATAATTGTCCGTAAAAGTATGCAAAACTGCAGTATTGATATTGAGTAAGGGAAATGTAAATGGTCAATGTACGACAGGAGGCAGGGAGTGAATGATGTCCAGATACCAAAATTATAGGTGGCACCCAAAATGCTTACAACGTGCCATTGATTGTTAGAGGCTATCATTATTACACAGGTAAAGGCTTGGTGTTTTGGGTGCGGTCGCAATAAAATAATGCGTGGTCAATGGGCTCTTCAAACGCAGTGCCTTTATTTGGGTACGAGCACGTGTCGCCGATATGGATGGGTTTGAAGGAAGTAAATTCTCTAAACATGGGAATGGTTTTTCGCAAAAATGCTTTAGTGTTAGGTTAGATATTAAAAATTGTCCTTAATATTGGGTAGTTTGGAATGAAACACAACATTAATGCTGGGTATACATGAAAATTAGAACTTTAAAAATGGGTGGGTTTATAAAATTTCAATGGCACACTCCTGTTCGAGCATATCATGTGGTTTCAAACGCTTCCTACGTCTCTGTACCGGAGAAAAACACCAATGATCACATGGTACCAAAAACCCCTGTCGGGCCCTGAATGGTTGTTGGCATAATACTTTTTCGTAAGACGTTTGCAGGCAGTTGTTGCTCTTTCATAGAACGTTGAAGATCGTTGTTTTCCTTTCAAATTAATTTTTCTACAGGCCTTGCATATTATTAATTTTGCACGGTTCCTAAATTTGCTAAGATACAATACCTTGCTATAATTGTCCTTGTACTAAAGTTTTACAGTTTAATATGTTTAGAGAAATATTGACCCCAAACAACCAATGTGGTCAGTTTGCCTTGTGCTAAATTGGAGGGGTGAGAATTGCTGTCATGTCAAAATTGCTGATAGGGGGCCTGAAAATGTTATACCTGCCGAGGGGACCGACGGTTTTTTAAAGCTTGGCGTGTGCCCGGGGATGGTACTCCCTCAGATACACTGCCATTTATGTGCCCCCAATGTTTGTTTTTTTGCATCAAATATTCTCAATAATTGGGTTTATTCCCCCCCCCCCTCAAATCCTTCACAAATGGGTCCATTTTCCTCAACAATTCTACAACAACTAAAAGTATTAAAGTAAAAATGGGCACGAATTCGTTGATAATGATAGCAAATCAAAGGTGGGTGGGTTTCACAAAACACAAGGCCACACCACTGTACATTTTGGTGCCAAGTACCCGTGGGTGTGTTACATCCCTTCCCCAAACCCTTTCTATGTCCTCGACCTTGTTATGTGTCATAATATTCATTTGACGGATAGAAAGATAAATTGATTAATTATTGATTTACATACCAAAGTGAAACGAATTGATGATTCCTTTTGTGCCAACAATCGCAGAAAAATAAATTGTCAATGTTACCATCATCATTGAAGTTCAAAATGTATTTCTGGCAACACTACCCATGCCAGTTCAACAAACATTTCCCCCATTTTTATATGCATTATTTCCTATGAAGGTTCTGAAGCCATAGAAAATAGTCACTTTCGCTTTTATTTCCTTGATTTTTATGCCCTTTGAAATCATAAGATTTATTTGCTGTCAGTGAAATTGTTCTCTACAATACTGTCAAACTTGGGGCTGAAACGAGTTTTCATTTTTACATTATATTGCTCAAAGCCGAATTTCAGCTCAGAGCAGTATTTCAGCCACTAATTAATTCAGACCAGGAATGTTCAAAGCTTCAAGCGTCCATGCCCAAATAAGTGAATTCAACAACAATGCCCAGCAAATTCATGATCATGTATGCACGTAAGGTTATCGATCGAGTCAGCAAGGTCAAAGAGGAAACAGTTTGAGGCCACCCGTAGGCTAAAACAACGCATCTCAATGTAGCCTTTATGCAGGCTCTCTGAATGCTGCTTCAAAGAAATTTGCTTTGATTCTTAGTTTGTTTCCTTCCTCTTTTCCACAAAAGGGCATGGGCTTCAAGAAACGTGAGTTGTCATTTCCTACAGCAGTTTATTCTTCCCTCTATGTGACCATGTATCCGTGAAAGACAGGGAATTGGGGACGAACAATAAATAAGGGGGGAGGGGGGTAGCCTGAGATCCGGCTCTCCTTCCTGAGGGGGGGGGGGTTCTTGAAGCCCATACGGCAAAAGGCAGCAGCATTCACTTCGCTGGGTGCCAGAACCTAAGAAAGCAATAAAAAAAAAATGAAAGATAAGAATACAAAGTTTATTGACCGTAAATCCTTTAAAATAAAATCACTCCCCCCCTCGAATAAGTACCACCCTTGAGCTGAATTTTTAATATGCGCCCACCTTTGAATAAGCCCTCACTCCCAAATTATAATTGCATTAAAGCATGTTACTTTACATTTTATCAAGAAAATTTTGAACTTATATATGAATGTTTACTATTATGCGTAGAAACCCAGGTAAATAAGCTCCCCCCCCTTGGATAAGTCCCCTCGGATTATCCCACACTAAAAAAATACAAAACAGAATTCGAGGATTTACGGTATGATTGATTTGTTCATTTATTTATTTACTTATTAATTTATTACTTATGAAAATCTACACCTTACAATTTCAAAAGGTGCTTGAAGGATACATCAAAAACTGCCAGGGGGGCCCACTAGAGGGCGATCATCAAATATGGCGAGGGGGAGGAGAAATTGACATTTTTATAACTACAGCCCCCAAGCGCTTTTTCAAGCCACTTGCGCCTAAAACCAACATTTGAAGATGGATGGGTTTATAAAATCTCAGCGGTACACTCCAGCCCAACCATGGCACGAGTATCCACCCTTTCAGTCAAAATTATTTTTTTTACTGAAAAGTCTAGTACCCAGGATATGTTATTCTTTCAGATCTATTTCTTATAGTAGAATAAATTTATCCTGTCAAGTAAAATAATATCTGCGAATGTTGCCGCTCATCTCGTTTTTCAGTTGTTGTAAACAGTATATCCTCTTGAGGAATTGTCTCCACAGTCAGAGACGTAGGAACCGGGGGGGGGGGGCACCAAGAGCACGTGCCCCAGATCGGAAGAGCACA